>JAFEMH010001157.1:37500-62500 GCA_022495995.1 Adenophora triphylla var. japonica | reverse complement strand
AATTCCGACCAGCTTTTGGCTTGAGTTCTTTGCGTTAGAAAAATCACAATTGGTGTTTGTTTTTGGTTAAAATTTGCCCTAATTTTAGCCATAAATTCGGCTCCAGTGAAATTGTGATTTTGGAAAATTTTGCACTCAATAACTGCTTTGTGATTCATAATGGACGGACAATTCACAAGTGTTACAGTGAGGATCCCACCCAAGTGAATGGAAATCTGGAACCGAGGAGCCACCGCTCCTCCTCCTCCTCTACCTCGACCGATGCCATTCCTCCCCTTGCCATGACTCTTCGTTCCATGGGTCGTGCAAATGCCGAGGGAGAGGGCAATGACCTTCCTCGTCCTACTCGTGCTCGTGGGAAGCAAGCAGAAGGAAGAAAACAAAGAATGCCGACGCCGGCCAAGCAGAGGATCTCAACCCGTCGACCGACGCTCTTGTTACACAAACAAATGGAGACTTTGCAAAGGATGTATGAAACACAAGTTGCTCTTTTGCAAATGGACCTGCATCATTCCATGGCTCCATTCATTGTGCCATCAATGGGCCCACCTTTGAGAAAGGAACAGGAGAGCATCAAGCTCTTCCCCCGAAGACCGCCGAACTACCAATGCCACCCCCTGTGGATTCTCCTCGTCCTCGGCATACCAAGAAGCGTATGGATCCCGCGGTCGACCCGAGAAGCCAATTAACTCCTAGGGAAGAGGAAGTGAACTCCAGAACCTAAGGACAAGACTCAGCCTTGAATAGGCGCCTATCCCGCTCGTCTTACCATGACACCTAGGCGTCCCACGTCTCCTCGAGCTCGTCGACCGCATTCTCCTCGTCCTCGTCGTTCGATTCTCATCGTCCTCGCCGACCAGGACTCTCCTCGTCCCTCGGCATCGAGAATTTGCTAGGCCAAGGACCCCAGTGAGCCCTACAGGATGATACTTGGCGCACAAGACCTGGAACCAAGACGTGATAAGGCCCCCTCCAAACGTGATGGCCATCGACATGAAGCGGAGCATAGTAGGGTGAATGATCGCCCCAAAGACAAGTCAGTCAGAAGCTCCCAACGAAGCACTCGCTCAAGCAGTGAGAAGGAAATAGAAACAAAGCAATGGGAGCTGTTGAAGCAAAGGCGGGATGATATGGAGATGGGAAAGAAATATAATGACGACGATTATGATTGGCCACCCGTCCGTTTTCCTTGAGAATAACAGCCGCACCTCCTCATCCTAACCTCAAGCTCCCAAATTTCGAGAAATACAACGGAACCACCGACGCCAAGGACCATGTGCAAAGTTTCGAACAAACCATGAATCTCCTCACCACCGCCGATGACTCGCTCCGCAAAGCTGCGAGCACCTTCTCCTCCCGAATGTTTTTCGACCGGTTCCGTGAGCTCAAGAAAGGTTGCATCGATCTACTGGGAGGGGCAAGCGAGGAGAATGTTCTTAGATCATTTTTTGCCACTACTGGGAAGAGGAAGATGAGATTAACCGACTTGGCCAACATTGAGCAAGGGAAGGGAGAGACCACCCTCGCCTACTACAATAGGTTCCGAAAAATGGCGGACCCGAGTTGAAGAAAGCCTCAGCGATAGGGAGGTCATAGTTTGCTTCAACTGCGGGTTAAAATCGGGCCCTCATTTATGAACTCTCACTCAGGGAACCTAATTCCAAGGCCGAATTGTACAAGGTGGCTTATGCCATTTCCATGGCCGAAGACAAGACAAAGAAAAGTGGAGCCGACAAGATGGAACCCGAAGCAACTAACCCCGAGACGAATGACAACGGGAACGGCAAGGGTTCCAAAGGAAAGAATAGAACGAGAAGCACCGAGAAGGCGGAGTTCACCCTCTTACAAAGCCCATCTACGAAATCATGCGGCTAGTAAACCTTCCTCCACCTCGTCCGCCGACCGATCACCCAAAATATCCCCGCAACAAGAACAAATACCGTGATTTTCACAAGGACAACGGGCACACCACCGATGGTTGCCGGGCCCTTAAGAAGATAATCCAACAATGGGTTGACGAGGGAAAGTTAGACCGTTATGTCATGAAGAAAGATGGCAAGCGAAAGCGGAAGCAAGAGGAGAGTGAAGATGACTCCAAGAGTGAGGATGAAGATCGAAGGCCTCACTAGGGCTAAACTACATGTGATCCGTGAAGAGGTGACCTCCACCGAGAAAGCTAAGGGACCGAGATCCACGAGCTAAGCAAAGTATACCATGTCCCTGCTTGGATCCATAAAGCGGAAGAAGTCATTAGTTTTCTCCGAATGAGTTGGCGGGAAGTCGAGCGGCTCGTGAGCGGCCCTTGGTCATTAAGGGTCGAATTGACAATGTTGAATCCGAAAGACTTCTTGTTGACACGGGGGCCTCAGTGACATCCTATACTATTCGGCCTTCCAACAAATGGGGTTGAAAAACAACGTGCTAGAGCCATATCATGGAAGGCTTGAAGGATTCACCAACCGTAAGGTTGGAGCAAAGGGAACCGTAGAACTAGAACTTCGAAGTCGGCGATCATCCCTTCCGAGCCAAAGCTACGTCACTTTTATAGTCATGGACTTGACTAGTGACTATCATGCGATTATAGGCATTCCAAGTCAAGCCAAACTTGGGATGGTGGCCTCCACTTCCTCACCAACGAGTTAAATTTCCCACTCGTCTTTGGCATTGGATGCGTGAGGGCAACCCCCAAAGATTTCTTGGAACATGTTGTCAAGAGCCGGAAAAAGTCAAAAAGCGTGGAGATAGATACGCCGAGGAGAACATCAAGATCTCCAAATCACGAGAAGACCACCGAAACTAGCTCTAGAATGAGCTATATCCGTGAAGTATGGGAAAGTGAGGAAGAGGAACCTATGGTCCTAGAAATTGTGGATGACCAAGGCATAACTCTGCCCACCCACTTTGGAAGAAGAGCCTATGGTCCTAGAAGCTGCGGATGACCAAGGCGTAGATCCATGTACCTATGTACGAAGAGGCACCTATGGTCCTAGAAAGGCTGTGGATGACGAAGGCATAGTTCTACCCATCTCAGGAAGACCCCATTCTCGTCAATGACCGAACTCGGGGGCCAACCATGACTCGGGGAAGAACGATCTTCCGAGACATTGATAAACTTATGGAGGAAGAAGGCCTCAACGTAAACGACAATGAAGGGAGGAGAATCGGAGAGATCATCATCGAATCCACTGGAATTTCGAGACGGACGAGAAATGAAGCACTGTAGATGAGCTAGAAGAGGTAGTCATTAATCCGACTATCTGAACAAAAAATCAAGCTAGGAGGCCGGCTATCACGGGAAGAGAAAGAAAGAATCATATCCCTCTTGAAAAACAGTCTCGACGTCTTTGCTTGGAGAGTCGAAGGCATGAGGGGATCAATGAAGAAGTAGCCCTCCACCGCTTAGAAGTTGATCCTTTAGCGAAGACCATCTCCCGGACGAGGAGAAATTTTGCAAGGGACAAGGAGGAAGCTATAAAAGAAGAGGTGCGAAGTTACTCGGCGGAATAATTCGCGAAGTCAAATATCCCCGTTTGGTTGGCTAATGTCGTTATGGTGAAGAAGCAAAATGGGAAATGGCGTATGTGCATAGACTTTCTTGATCTAAACAAAGCTGCCCCAGGACGGCTATCCTCTCCCAGAATCGACAAGTTGGTTGACTCCATTTACGGACACCAAACTCTCGGCTTCTTAGATGCCTACTCGAGGCTATCATCGAGATAAAAATGGCGAAAGAGGACATCGAGAAGGCGCCTTCCAAACACATGGGGAATTTACGCTACATCATGATGCCTTTTGGGCTCAAGAATGCAGGTGCCACTTACCAACGGATGGTAAATCAAGTTTTTGCAAGTCGAGATAGGTAGAAACATGGAAGCTTATATTGATGACATGGTCATAAAGACCAAGGAAGCGGCGCGTTCACGACCTAGAAGAGACCATTCAAAACCTCAGGAGCAAACAACATGAAGTTTGAATCCAAGCAAGTGCGTGTTCGGAGTTCTTGCGAGGAAATTCCTAGGCTTCATGGTTTCCCAAAGGGGGATTGAAGCAAACCCGAGAGAAAATCAAGGCGCTCGTTGACATGAAGGAACCTACCACCATCAAGGAGGTCCACAGACTTAATGGCAGAATTGCAGCCCTTGGAAGATTCATCGCCACAACCGCCGAACAGGCACTGCCTTTCTTCAAGGTATTGAAGGGTACCAAGAGCTTCTCTGGACTCTGAATGCTCGGAAGCATTCCTCCGGTTGAAGGAGTACTTGGGTTCCCCTCCCTTGCTTAGCGATCCAGGCTACAGGTGAGATGCTATACGTCTTCCTAGGCCCATGATCATCTTTGTCCTTGTTGTCTTAGTTCGAAAGGATGAAGGAATTGAAGCCCGTCTACTATGTCTCTAAGGCCTTTGTCCAGATGTAGAAAGCGAGATATTTCAATGTGGAGAAGATAGCATACGCACTAATCATTGCTTCAAGGAAGGCTGCGTGCATATTTTACGCACATCCTATCACCGTCTACACCAACGAACCATTGAAGAAAATCCTTCACAAGTTGGACGGCTCGGGGCGTCTCCTTAATTGGTCAATCGCTCTAACGGAGTTTGATATCACTTACCAACCAAGGAAGACCCTCTTAGCACAGCCTTTGGTTGACTTCATGGTCGAGGCGCCTTTATGGGTGAGCATCTCCCCACCTCCGGAAGCAAAACGCGCAGGAGGAAAAGACTCTCCCATTGAACTCCCATCCAAGCTGTTGGATCCACGTATACGGACGGATCGGCTACCAAGGAAAGAAGCGGAGGCTGGAGTTGTACTAGCAAGCCCGGAAGGAGAATATACTATACAAGATGCCATCCGCTTCAAGTTTCTGCCTCTAACAACCAAGCCGAATACGAGGCTCTCATATTTGGCATTGAGTTGGCCTCCTTCTATGGAGCAACTAAGGTGGTGCTTTACGTGACTCCCGGCTTGTTGTCAAACAAGTAAAGGGAGAATATAACACTCAAGATGTCACCCTTGCCAAGTATAGAGACCTGGTCCTAGATATGACGAAGAAAATGGAATTTTTCGAGCTCGAGCGGAATAGGAAGGGAAGACAACCAAGTCGCGGACGTTCTCTCCAAACTAGCCACCATGGACGTGTCTCCTTCGGAGACCAACCCATATGTAGTTTATGCCGAGGAACTGCGTATGAAAGATTACAAGTCATGCTTACGGACGAGGAAGAGAGATCTTTGGATCGATGACTACATCGAATACATTGAGAAGGAGAAACTCCCGAGAAGATGATGCTCGAGCCAAGCTTATCAAGAAGAGGTCTCCAAGATTCGTGGTGATGAACGGAGTCCTCTAGAAGATCTTTCACGAAGCCCCTGCTAAGGTGTGTCTATCCCAAGGAAAGCGAGAACCTCCTGGCGAAGTACATGAAGGTGTTTGCGGCGGACACCGGGGCGGAACCTTAGGCGACAAAATCATATCGCTAGGTTACTGCGCGAACCTAAGGGAAGACGCGCACGCCTATGTTCGAAAATGTGACAAATGCGAAAGGTTCTCGACATTCCAAGACTACTGCGGTCGAGCAAACACTCGTAATACCTACGTGGCCATTTGATATGTGGGGGATCGACCTCATTGGACCCTTCCCACCCGCCCGTGGTAATTGTAAGTACGTGATAGTATTTGTTGATTACTTCTCCAAGTGGATAGAAGCGAAGGCATTGGCCAAGATAACGGAAGAGAACGCGAACAACTTTGTCCATGACAACATCTGGTGCAGATTTGGCCTTCCACATACAATTGTTTCTGACCATGGACTCCAATTCTCCACGGCATTTACAACAGAATTGGGGAGAGTCAAAGTACGCCATGCAAAATCTTCAGTTAGCAGACCCCAAGGCAACGGTCAAGCGAAGGCGCCAACAAGCGGTCCTAACCGCCCTCACGAGAATCTTGAAGGTCGCGAGGGTAGATGGTTGGACGAACTTCCCCTAGCTTTATGGGGCATTCGCACAACCACCCGGGGGCCAGCAGGAAACCCCATTCGCACTAACCTTCGGTTACGAGGCTATGGCACCGCGAGAGATGGCCATCCCTACGGTAAGGAACTCCCATTATGACGAGCAAGTCAACAAGGTCAATAGGCTCCTAGACCTGGACACGATAGATGAAAAACGACTAGGCTGCGCGAGATGAGGATGGTGAATTACAAGCAAAGGACCAAGGCATATCACGACAAGAGGGTCATCAAAGAGTATTCCAAGTTGGCGATTGGGTACTTAGAAAGATCGAAGCCACTTTGGTCGGAAGGCGAACAGAACAAGCTCTCCCCAATTGGGAAGGTCCCTATATCATCACTCAAGTCATCCGAGAAGGGACCTACAGATTGAGGACCAAGGAGGGGAAGGATCTCAAGCATCCGTGGCATTCCGACAACCTTAGAAAATATTATCACTAGTCTAGTTTATTTTGCAATAGATTAGCTCTTTATTTTTTGTCTTTTATTTTCGATCTTTTGTTTTCTTTTTGTCTTTTTAGTTGATAGGATTGCAGTTCTATGTAATCGCATTTCAGTTCTACGAAAGCAGTTTCTTCCAACATGTAAAGCAACTATCAACTCTTCACTGACACCGGAAGATGAGGACATTACTTCCGACTCTCCGATACACAGCAGACCAAGGATCCCCTTGGCACGATGGCTTACCAGGCGGCAGACCAAGGATCCTCCTTGGCACGATGGCTTACAGACCAAGACGGGTCTCCTTGGCACGATGGCTTACAGCGCCAAGACTAAGGACCCTCCTTGGCACGATGGCTTAACAACGGCAAGACGAGGCCTCCCTTGGCACGATGGCTTACAGCGGCCCAAGACGAGGTCCTCCTTGGCACGATGGCTTAACAGCGGCCCAAGACGAGGCCCTCCTTGGCACGATGGCTTCAACGGCCAAGACCAAGGGTCCCTCCTTGGCACGATGGCTTACACAGTTGCCAAGACCAAGGATCTTCCTTGGCACGATGGCTTAACACTGCCAAGACGAGGACCACCTTGGCACGATGGCTTACAACACATGACGAGGGTCCACCTTGACTCGGGATACCAAGCGGCAAGACCAAGGACCACCTTGGCACGATGACTTACAACACATCTGTCGAGGTCGCCTTGACTCGGGATACCAAGCGGCCAAGACCAAGGAACCTCCTTGGCACGATGGCTTACAACACTTCCGATCGAGGGTCCACCTTGGCTTAGGAGACTAACGGCCAAGGCCGAGGACTTTCCTCGGCCTAATGGCTTGACAAACCTCCTACCGTAAGTCTACTCGATTCGGGATTACAACACTTTACGGCCAAGGAGACCCTCCTCGGCCTAAATAACTAAAGAGCATAGTTAAAGCCGAAGAGTATTTCCTCGGTCAAACCACTTTGCCCAACATCTGGGAGCAAGGAACCTTCCTTGGATCCTGACTTCTTAAGTCTAGTGCCTCGGCCTAGCATACAAAAATATGAAGCAATGGAAATAACCACGAAGAATCATAACAAGGATTTTCATTGATATTCAAAAAAATTACAAAAGCCCTACCATCTATTACAAAAAACAAAGGAAAAAAGCTATCCTAAGATTGGTGCACGTCATCAAAAGGCTTGTCCGGCCGGTCTTGATGATAGTGCCGGGGGGAGGAAGGACCGTTTGTTCAGTGGAGGCATTATTTTCCTCAGTCCCTCCTTCCACCTCGGCTTCTATGTCCTCGGGTTCTTCGGCGTCTTGGATCGCCTCCACCAGGTCTTTAATATTGCCGGGGACAACAGAGGCCGGCCTCCACACTTCCCTGCAAGCATGAGCATCCTTGGCAGCCATCAACTCCAAGTTGCTTTCAGAATAGGGGACAGTGATGGAGAGCCACGACTTCCTCGGCATATTGATCCTGCAAATTAGTGGGCAACCTTATTAATGTCCAGACCGGTGGAAGGATCAGCCAAAATGCTCCGGGCCAAATGGAGATAGCCATCTTCAAACATGGTGGCCGTTTGCTCGTCCACGGCCTCTCTGAAGGCCGAGCTGGCCATCATCAGTTCCTTGAAAGCCGAGCTCTCCTTGAACCGAGCTACGGCCTCTTCCTCCCTAGCTGGGAGGGTAGCTTCCAATCCCCGGCATTTGGCCTCAGCTTCATCGGCCTTGGTCTGAAGCTCGGCCTTATCGGCCTTTGCTGGGCAAGCTCTTCATTTTTAAGCGGAGATGTTCCTCGGCCTTTGCCTTTTCTTCCTCGGCCCTTTTTACCTCGGCCTCAACCTTGGCCTTGGCCGCCGCAAGCTCGGCATCCTTGGCCTCTAAAAGCTTAGCCAAGGAAGACTTGTCTTTTCGCTCTTTGCTTGAGTGCCTTGGCCTCATTCGGACGCCTTGTCTTCTTCTTGGCTAGAACATTCTCGTGCGCCGTGACGAAGCCAAGCGAAAGATAAATCATTATTAGAAAGAAAACAATATCAAAGACAATAACCCGAAAGGGATTAACATTTACCTCGGCGATCAAGAGTCCCTTATGGCGGAAGCAAGGTGTCCTCGTTGGGAGCCTCTTTCTGAGAATGCCTCGTAGGCATCCTCGTCCATAGCCCTTTGAATAGGAGCTCGGCCCAATCTCACTAAGGGTCCCTCCCTTGCCACGGGGGAGTCCCTAAGAC
This sequence comes from Adenophora triphylla var. japonica, assembly GCA_022495995.1. Lineage (NCBI taxonomy): Eukaryota > Viridiplantae > Streptophyta > Magnoliopsida > Asterales > Campanulaceae > Adenophora > Adenophora triphylla. The sequence continues at coordinate 53,834 of JAFEMH010001157.1, read as the reverse complement.
GGGAATGCCGAGGGACATACTCTTGGCCGGCTCGTCGGCCTCCTCAACGATCTTGATGGATTGAACGGTTAAGGGAGGGGAGCATCAACATTGGGGGCTCTGGCGACGCTTGCCCGTTTAGCCGCGAGTTCCTCGGCGCTAACGGTTGGCGTTCTCTTGGAGCACGATCTCCTTTGGACGAGGCTAGCTTCCTCGGTCGCCTCTTCCTCGGCATCAACATGGAGGCTATGCCCCTCTGCGGTTGATGGATTGGTTTGATTGTCGGCCGCCGGTTCCTCGGCATTCACTTCCCGTGTAATTTAAGGGGAAGGGGTTGGTCATTTTGAACATTGAGGATGAGGTTACGGGCATTGGCATCCTCCCTCCTTTCTACCAAGGCGGCCTTCTTGCTCGGCTTCCTCTTCCTCTTCACTAGCTCTTGGGGACTAAGTCTCTCCATGGCTAAAGCTTCTTCTTCCTCGGTACATTAGATGCGCGAAGGACGAGGAAAGAGTTAAATATGGGCGAGAGGTAACAAGCATTTGAAAAGTACAAGTAAAAAGAAACATTTACGTCCAACTATGTTGATGGCTTTTAAACATTGGTCAGGGACGCTCTGTCTTGCACGTAATGCAATCCTCGTGGAAAACTAAACCGGGGTGAATGGTCCGATCATTGAAGCGTCTCCCCCTCTTTACGGTGACAAGGGGAGATACCCCATCCTTCTTCCCAGGCATTAAACCCGCTTGAATGTAATAATGGTCCGAGGACTCAATGCGACCAATCGAGGACTCCCGCCTCGACAAATTCTTCTAGGCGTTTAATCAAGTCCTTGGTCCATTCATATTGTTGGACGGGGAACGAAGAAGTTGGACCTTTACAAGAGGGCTGGAACTCCCATCCTTGGCGGCTCTCCACCCTAATAACGTGGTTATCCCAACCGGCAACTTTGCTAGACATTGGAAGGAGCAACTTTGGTTTCTTACGCACTCTTAATGACGAGGAGCCGGCTCTCCTTGACAAATTGGACATGGTAGAAATGCCTAAAGGCTCCCATGGTTGGCTCATACCCTAAGCTACGGCAAAGGATGATGAAGGCGACAAGAACCCGGTACCGATTGGCTCCTAGCATGGCCGGCACCGCCCTCACGTCGTCTAGAAATTCGCGAGATGAAAGGATCCGAGTGGAAGACGAAGTCCTTGTTGGAATTGTTTGAAGTAGAAGTGGACAAAGTCTTGGTTATAGTAAAAGTCATCCTCTTTCCTTCTTTGTCTTGACTCCATGTAGCCCATATAAGTTAGCTTTGTACTCGGCTTTGTCTACCCCGTACTTGGAGTATAGCTTTTCCGGCATGGGATCCGGCTCTTGGGGTCCTCTCTTGCCTTTGTCCTAATCCTTGGCCTCCTCGTCCTCGGCCTCCTCTTCTTCGGGCCAAACGGCCATCGGTTTGTGCTTCATCCATGAAAGCATCAACTATACGAGTAGACGAGGAGGGTTCTCCTTCTCTTCCCGTCATATCTCGCATAAAGACGAGGAGACAAAATTAGTGACCTCGTCCATGGCGATTTAGGACGGGGAAGGAGATTCCCCTCCTCGTCATTTAATAAGGCCGAGGAGGGAGCCGTACCTCTCGGCGCTCACGCATTTCGCGATCGAGGCGGGTAGAACAGATCGATGTGCTCCATCATCTCGGCCCTATCCTCAAAAACTATAATGTTGGGTGAACCGGACTCAATCCTATCTATTCTTGTGGAGTCGGGGTATTGGAGGAATAGACGAGTTCGACCATAACCTCTTAGCGCTTGCTTACATCATCGAGTGAGCATCAACCATGGACCTCTCTCTCTACGATAGACCCTCAAATTTCCGGTATGATATCCATAACGGAATCGGGAGAATGGTCCCAAGATCGAGCCATTTCTAAGGGAATCAAAAATAAAAGGGGAGTTCATTCAACATTCAAGAAAGTCCATATAAAATACAATGAAAATCAAAAAGTTTGAAGTTTTTTGAATTGATGAAGAAAAGCTTCATTCTTTAACAATGGAGGTTTGCAGTTCTTGGTGTGTTCAAGATTCTTCCCAACAAACCCTAAGAAGATGGAAATCGAGATTCAAAATGCACAAAAGGGGATAAATTTCATACACGAGTTTGAAGAGGTTGATGGAATCACAACGAAAGCTAGCTCGCCGAAGCTGGGTCGAACAAGATCAAGGTCGCCGGAATTCTTGTCGCTGAACCTTGGTAGTTGCTCTCGAGTATTTGGGGTTTGTAAAGAGTAAAATGAGAAGGATTTAGCTTTTTATACCCCTCAATCGGGTTAAATCCATGGGTAAAGTAAACATTCGGGTCGGGCGCCCCAAGAATTAAATGCGAATTGACGGTTTCAAGGCATGACAAGGCCGGGGGCCCAGGAATGGCAACCGTCGGCTATATGAAGCGACGCAGGGACACGTGTCAAAACCTTTCGTATTCCATCCATATGACGAGAACGAGATGACTTTCTACTCGTCCTAATCCGAGCTAGAAAGTCGGGGGCCCTGAGCAGTATAAACCGAGATACGAATATGGGTTTGCTCGAAGTGGGCCTAATTGAATTGGGCCATGAATATTATCTAAATAACCAAGTATCAGGGCCGAGTAGGGTCTTCCTCATATGACAAGGAGCGTTTATCTCAGCCTTATAACAACATGTTTGGGCCGGTATGCAGCAAGAGACGAGGAAAATAAAGTTCTTACCTCGGCATTCTCCACCATGACGAGGAAACTAAATCATTTACCTCGGCATATCACCGTACCGGCCAATCTCCAAATGACGAGGAAGCAGAATCATTTACCTCGGTCTATTTGTTAAGGCCGAGGTAAAACATTTGTGTTCCTCGGCGTTAGGTTATCAGAACATACAATCCTTATTCAACAAGGATTATACAGCCATGATCCAATCAGGATTATACTTGTCAACATCAATTCAAGTCAAACAATGACTCCTTAACAGATATAATTCTATTAGAATTATATCTTATCTATTTACAAGTTCATTCCAACATGGATTCTATCTATCCATTCCTATAAATACAAGCCACATGGCTCATTATTCGGTACGTTACTCTTTACATTGGAGAAACTCTGTCCGTTTGATTTCTCTAACATCAACCGTGAACTTACTCTCACGCCGGAGGGCCTTTAGCCGGATCCGCCCCGGCTTAGTTTACGTGTTTTCTCTTATTTTCAGGCCTTACAATCGCCGGAGCATTCAACGCTTGGATTTGGGCTGTTTTGACGATTTTGGCATCATCATTTTGTTTGGTAGAAATCGCATAAAACAAGACAATGTTCTTTTAAGAATCAAATTACCGGTAACAATTATCAATAAACAATAAAGGACACAATTAAAGAAAATTAACACTTTTTTTTTTCTAAATTGACAACATGTTAACATTTGTATAGAGAGAATTAAATATGAAAGACCAAGACATTTAATAGTTGACATATATATTGGGGGTAGTTTCGTCAAAAATATTTTTATCCACCATTTTATAATACCCTCATTAATAGTACCAACCTTCCATTGGAACAAATAAGGAGGGGATAATAAGCTAATCCCGCTGAATATGATAATTTATACTGTTGTTTTTTCTTTCCTACCAAATACTCGATTTTGGGATTATTAATCACATCTGCTACTAAGATGGGCTACCAAACGGGCACTTAGTGCCCGTTTGGTAGCCTTTTTATATGTTACTCCCTCCGTCCCATACCTACGTGCACACTTTCGATTTTGGGCGTCTCAAATCTACGTGCACATTTCCTAAAATGGAAAGGAATCTTTACTATTCCCTCCACTCATTCTCTCTCCTACATTATTTTAATACTCACAACACCATTATAATTTACTATTCCCTCCACTCATTCTCTCTCCTATTTTATTTCACACGCATAACACTTTCAATATAATACTTCCTCCTTAATTTACGTGAAAAGTCAAACTAGGCACCAAGGTCCGGAACAGAGGGAGTATTATAATAAAATTTGGAGCTTATATTTTTAAATCACCCTGAATTTTGAAGTCTAAAATAAAATGCAATTTGCCCATCAATCAATCAGCTAATCCACATTTTAAAAGTCCATAAAATAGGTCCTAGTCCTAGGTCCCATCGACTAACCTACTCTCTCCGCCATATTACTCCATCGTCCACTTGGTTTGGCCAAGGTGTTTCATATGGAAAAATCGAATAATTATTTTTAAAATGGGACCAATTTCATTGTTACAATTGGTCTTCACAAAAAATAATAATAAATGATATTCGTTAAAAATAATATTAAAATGAAATTTGGTCAAAACAATGACAATAAAAAATAGAAAAAAAAATGTTTTTACATTTTAAAATAGTAAGACAATCATTATGAAATGAAAATGAAATTGAGAGAATATATAATAAAATTTGGAATCCCTCCCTCAATAGAATAGAGTAGTTTTTATGAAAAGATAGTTTTTTTTTTCAAATAAATAGAAAAAATTAGTTTTAAAAACGTGCATTGGCATTTTCGTAATAAACTGAAACTTCATTTAAAATACGCGGTGGCATTTTCGTAATTAACTGACACTTTTTAAGAAAAACTGTGACATTGTTTTTCTGTGTCAGATCTAATGTTAAAAGTCAGTTGATGTTTTCTAGTGTTAGTGTAAAATAATGCACCAGATTTAGTGTTAGAAAAGTGTCATATGTAGTGAAAAATGTGGTAGTTTTAGTTATAAAGGTGTCAGAAGTGTTAATAAGTTTGGTTATTTATAAAGATGTCACCGCATGATTTAAAAACAAAAAAAAAGTTTCAGTTGTTTACAAAAATATATCTACGCGATTTTTATAAAGTTCCAACAAATTACAAAAATGTCACGCTTTTAAAAACTAATTTTTTCAACTTGATAGAAAAAACTGATTTTTTTATAGAATTTTGAACCCTCATTCAAATTCTCACCTTCCAACCCAACTTTCAATTATTATTTTGTATCAAATAAAAAATTCAATTATTTGTTTTAGGCTGCAACATTATTACATAGGAGGACCAAGTTTTTACTTTTTATAAAGTTCCAACATAATAAGTTCGGTTATTTATAAAGATGTCACCGCATGATTTTTTAAAAAAGTTCCAGTTGTTTACAAAAATATTGCTACGCAATTTTTATAAAGTTTCAACAAATTATGAAAATGTCACGCTTTTAAAAACTATTTTTTTCAACTTGTTAGAAAAAAACTGATTTTTCATAGAATTTTAAAACCTCAATATTAAAGTTCAAATCCTCACCTTCCAACCTAATATATTAATGGATAGTAAGAGGAGGACCAACTTTCAATTATTATTTTGTACTATCAAATAAAAAATTCAATTATTTGTTTTAGGCTGCAACATTAATTACATAGTTTGAATTATTTTATTTAGACACATTTGATAACTATTTGACGAAGATATGACGACTAAAAGATGTACTAAATTTCCAACATTATTGGAGAGGGTGGGCCCTTTGCAATTGTGACAAGTTGTCATCACAAAAGTGAGTCCCCCTTAAAGACCTCATGATAGTCAATATGGACCTCACCACCCATCAATGCAGGGTGTTCTTCCTCACCACCCATCATTAATGCAGGGTGTTCTTCGACTCATTGTTACTCGATGCTTTGACACAATGAACTACTCCTTCCTCCCTTCCATAATTGCACATTATTATATTCCCTCCGCGTCACGTCGGTGGAAACCAAAAATTTGAGTATAAAAATTAAGAAAAGGTATGAGAGAAAATTAGCATGAATAGTTGTTTGTAAGTATGGAAAATAAAATAGGAGAGAGAATAAGTAGAAAAAATAGTAAGTTGATTGGTGTTGTGAGTATAAAAGTAAAGTAAGAGAGAGAATGAAGGGAGGAATAGTGTAAAAACTTTGCAATCTTGGGCAGTTTTTACTCACGTGAGACGAAAGAAAAATGAAATAAATCTCCACTCACGTGAGACGGGTAGTATTTTCCCATCCCGAGACAAAAGTAGCACTTTCCAGTTTGATTTATTTTAAAATATATATTGCGATTCCTGTTAAAATGTGGAGAGAAGTAGGATTATAATTTCTATATTATTTCACTCTCATCTTTTACAATTGTCCAAAACACCTATTTATACTAATTTTAGAGTCCTAATTCTAATAGGAGATACAATCCTATATATACATAATAATCCTTCTTTGACTAGGATTCTATTTTAGCTATGTATTCTACTTTCCTACTTAATTAAGGAGTCTTCCTAAAATACGAAGCTAACATTTGGAAACAAGTATTTTCTTGCAAACTCGGTCCGCTCCATCGGTCTAGATCCGTTTCACTCTGTCTGATCCATGTCGCTCCACCATATTCTCCAACTCCCCCCCTCAAGTTGGAGGATCTACAACGTAGATACCCAACTTGCCAAATAAAAATTAAAACGTTTTAAAAAAAAAAAAATTTTCACTTCGACATGCGACATCTGCGTCAAGTTCTTCCTTTTTCGTGTTGCAGTTCAAGCAACCTCGGGTTCGTCTTTTTTTTTTTTTTTTCAACAACAACAAAAATTTGTTCCAATATCTGAAGAGTCATCTACATCAGGTCTTCTTTCTTCAATTATGTGCACAATTTGTGCTCGCACATATCTTCTTTTTCTTCAATCTCCGTTTTTAGAGTGAACGACACTCGATCATCGTTTTTAGAGTGAACGACACTCAATCATCGTTTTTATAGTGAACGACACTCGATTATCGTTTTTATAGTGGACGACACTCGATTATCGTTTTTATAGTGGACGACACTCGATCATCGTTTTTATAGTGGACGGCACTCGATCATCGTTTTTATAGTGAACGACACTCGATCATCGTTTTTATAGTGAACGACACTCAATCATCGTTTTTATAGTGGACGACACTCAATCATCGTTTTTATAGTGGACGACACTCAATATTTTTTTTTTTTTCAAGGGATAGTTTGGTGGTTTTGGCGTTTAAGGTTGACTTTGGGTGGGGCGGTGGTGTAGGAGGTAGAGAGGGTGGGGTTTTGAGGGTTGATGGCGCAGAATGGTATTGAGGGTTGTTTCCAGCAGTAGAGAATGATATGTCTTCAAGTTCTTGAGCATATACTAGAGGAGAAAGTGAGTTCACCTCGCAAGAAGATGGGCTTGGGCATTTTGGTAAATTTTTGAGGCTCTTGACGTTGTAAAACTATGACTTTGGCTAGACTATGACTTTGATCTGAAGATGAAGGTTGGAACAGATTTCTTCGTTTGGGCTTGATGGGTTGATGGCGGAAGCTAAGGTGGTGAGGGTGTGGGGCGGCTTAGGGTTTCGCGAAGAAGTTCTTCTATGAATCTAGGCTTTGATACCATGTTAAAATGTGGAGAGGAGTAGGATTATAATTTCTATATTATTTCACTCTCATCTTTTACAATTGTCCAAAACACCTATTTATACTAATTTTAGAGTCCTAATTCTAATAGGAGATACAATCCTATATATACATAATAATCCTTCTTTGACTAGGATTCTATTTTAGCTATGTATTCTACTTTCCTACTTAATTAAGGAGTCTTCCTAAAATACGAAGCTAACATTAGGAAACAAGTATTTTCTTGCAAACTCGGTCCGCTCCATCGGTCTAGATCCGTTTCACTCTGTCCGATCCATGTCGCTCCACCATATTCTCCAACTTTCCAAATAAGAACTGCGATTTAGTATAATTTTGTCCTTGTACAAATAATAAACAAAATATAAAACTTGACAAGTCCGTTGCAATATTTATTCGGGGACGTAAACAGTAATAAATATCTACTCCTTTTATTTCAAAATAAATGTTCCTTTCGGCCACTAGGGCAAAGGAGGGAATTTCTACAATTAACAGCTAGTGCTGTAGTTCTTAAAAAGAAACAAAATGATGGTAACTTTGAGCTCCTATATTCTCCCTTCCTACTACTTTCATTGGGCAAAGGAGGGAATTTCAAGAGCTCTTACTGTAATGCAACAGGTCCAGTGAAGGGTTGGGCCCCAATTACTACCACTTGCTGGATCTGTTCATAAAAATGGGACTTTACTGCCATTAACTGCCCAATATAGTTAATAACTACAAAATTCTACAATCTCAAGGGGGCAGTAAGCTCAAAAAATAGGGGGGGTGCTGGAAGAAGAAAAAAGCACACAACATACCCATTGATAGATACATGTAAAACCTTCGAAAGTAATACATATTACAATGGTTTGCGGATATTTGACTGACAGTGAGTCGTGTTCACGAAGAAGTAACCATTGAACCTAGGTCCAATTCTTCGTCAGAATCTATCACGTCTTCAAAGTCATAAAACGGATTTGCCTGCAACAGTTAACTTTTCGTAAATATATAATGATATGACCAAAAAAAAAAAAAATATTGAGCATGAACTACACGGGATGAATGGGATACTGTACCTTTGGCCTTGGAGTTATGGCTTCAAAACTGTGGAAGATTGGAGTATCAAAATCGGGTGATTTTAGAACAATGTAGGCTCCCTTGTTTCTGTATCGTTCTGCTGTTGCCTGTAAGGTAAACAAGATGGGAAAAGTGATGTTATGAATTCCTTCATTTTTCTTAAAGGCTATTTCGGCATATGTTTCCAATGCAAAACGACACTACAACCCCTCCTCCAGACCCTTTACAGAAAGGTGGGCGTGTTTGAAATGTGGAGCTACAATAGAGGCACGCTAATTTTGGCCCCCCTAAGAAGGTCCTCCCTCCGTTCCAAAATAATTGTCGCTTTTGGTTATTTCACAAGTTTTAAGAAATACAATTATGAGTACAACTTGAGTACAAAATTTACCTTATTTAATGTTTCTTTCTCCTACATAACTTCACTCAATAAGCCAATTAATGAGGTGAAATAAGTTCCCATGCAACGGTAAAATAGGAATTCGAATGCTTTTGACCGAAAAGCGACAATCATTTTGGACCATAAATTATCCAAAAACAACAGTTATTCTGAATCGGAGAGAGTTAACAGGAAAATTCTAGGAACCCCATTTTCTATGAAGTACTAGTAGCCCATTGCTAGACAATAAAGTAACTTCTATATTCTACTTAGCATTTTTCCTTAATCATCTTTTTAGCAACTCGCAAGGTCTCCAGCAATTATAAATAACTCAAGATTTTCTATGTGATAAATAGCCGGGCATTCGGCATCTCTATTTCACTTCTGCATATACGAGTTCTAGTTTCAGAAAAGCTTCAATCTAAAAGTTTTCAAGAACTAGGTGAAGGGGAATTTAACCGTGTAGAAGACAATTTGTCCATCATCCTTCATTGATACTATCCTATGATTGTTAATCATACCTCAACTATTCTCTCTACCAAGTCCATTCATTCGAGGGCACGTCATTTCTGTCTTCCTATATTTCCTAAAACAGCACAACTTTTATAAAGTCAAAAGTTAGAATACCAAGTTAATTGTTCCCTTCCAAGTAAGAAGTACTTCAATTCTAAAAGCTCCTTTTAGAGAGAGAGGGGGGTGAAATATCTTTTTGATGCAAGAGTTCAAGAATGCATGAAACCGTGGTACCTAACACACCCTAATGTACTACGGACAGGGGCTATTCAGTCAAACTCAAAAGGACCTCAAGCCTTGAGTGTTGTCAATAGTAAAACTAAATGTTTAGAAAGTGGATAACAAGAATATGTATCTTTGCCATTAAAATGTATTAAAAAGCACACATTTTCAGAGTGTCCCTTAAAATGAAATTTGGACATTCAGTTAGGGACTACTATCATTGGTGGAACCTTCCATAAGACATGCAACATAAAATATTTTGGAGGACCCTTTAACAGCTGTATATATATCCTTGAATTGATCAAGTATGTGTGTGACGATGATGCTTGTCCTCCTAGGTCAGTCAAAATGTTGTTATGAGTGGTAAAGAGAGAAAGAAAGTTTGTGTAAGACGTACAAAAATTTTGCCACCTCAAAACAAAGGCGGAATATAGGACAAGAAAACCGTCATAAGCTGTCCCAAATTTATGTCACCTCGAAGCAATGGGGGGAACATAGGTTAGAAGAACAAGTACCTGAAACTGTGGATAATCCGGAGCGCTGAACAGAGTGATCAGTTTCCCGGAGTCCACTATATGATCAATGGTGTAACCTACATCCATTCCCCCAAGACCAGGTCGCTTTACCCTTGCATCAGGGCCTTCATGTGATCGGATTATCAACTGCCAAAATAAATATAAAATCATAATCCAAGTGATGCAACTTCATTTGCCAGTAATCACATTAAAGATTAGGTCCAGACTGAGATTAGAAAAAAACTTGTGAATAAACAAGTCTTCACACGTCTTTCTGGCAAAAACACAAGTTCTTCATAGTAAAAATTGAAGGTCCGATTAGCACTTTAGCCACTTTATGCTCGTGATTGTTTAGTCATCAATGTACTTGTAAATAAGACACTCTATACATATACATGCAAAAAAAAATTATGTACTCTACTATTACCAAATCCTCGATCTTCTTTGTATCCTCAAACGCTTGATCTAATTATAATCCTAATAAAAACCATTGGCATCAACATCTAACAGGGGTAAACAAAAATTAATATGGCATGTTTCTGATGGGAATGTAACCTTCAAGAGAGTAGCAATACCTAGTGAAGTCCTGACTTAGCAGAATAATGATAATTATAGTTGTGTAAGTTTCTCCACTAATACAGTAAACAGATTCATAAAAGGATTCAGGCTGAATTTCGCAATTTGTCACAGGTAACTCATAAGCACTCTACTGGCATAACAAGAACTGACTCAATCAAAAACATGATTTCTCTAACATGCCAACTGAAATTTAGAGGTGTCATCTCCTGGGAAAATATAAAAAAATATGTTTCGAAGTATGGATAGAGTATTCCCAACAAAACAAAATATCCCAAGAGAAAAAAAAAAGTGAGTTGTTACCTTTAAACTATACTTCTTCAAGAACTCTTCTGTGCAATCAGGACCCCATAAAAGGCCAATGCCTCGCTCTTTATTTGGAGAAAGGCCAGGTTCCATAGATGGATCCGACCAGAGCACATCGCCAGGAATCAAGTTCAGACCTTGCCAGGGAGGATCAAGGACAGATCTCCTAGCTTTAGATAATTCTTCCAAAGAACCAAGAGATAAAACATGGGTTTCAGGGTGTAGATTTACTTTACGGTTCTTCTTTCCTTTAGCTCTTTTTGAAGATGTAACAGCTGTGCTGCGAAAGATTCCTCCATGTGCAGTGTAGACACGCCCAGCTATGATGGAAGCAAGAGGAAGTCCTTCAAAACAACCAAGACATTTTCGATAAACATGCTTTCCTTTTGCATTATCTCCATACTTCGCCAGAACTTCTCTTTCAAATCCATAAACAGAAGTACAATACTTTGATTCGTGATTTCCACGTAGAAGAAAAACTCTATTTGGCAAAAGTACCTGAAAACATTGCCAGTAAAAGTATCAATTGATTATTTGTTATATATCAGCTTCCTACCTCAAACAGAAATCTCATTTAAACATCCACGTACAAGTGTATAAGTATAAGGAATAAAAAGAAAATACAACAATTTAGTCAATAAGTCCTTCTATAGGTATCCAGGTATCTGAAATATGGAGTAAACGTTATTACATCTATATATTATTAACACTTGCAACAGTTTAGCCCGTGTGAGGGTCAGGGAAGTACTTGATTCGCACGGGGGAAGATGATAGACATGATGTAGAAATTAGATGCTGTATTTGCATTTTGCATCAATTGTGGCCTCAATTATAAAATGCTGGATATTCTTATAAATTGGGGGAGGGGGAAATGAGAGAAACTGTCAAATTTTAGCACTAATTTGCTTTTCTCGGTAAAACTTAAAGTAGGTACATTGAAACTCTTTAGAAACTAAAGGAAGCAACAGAAAACGCTTAACACAGACCTGTCTACAAGGTCATTTGATAATATGTAAAGCATAAACCAAAGGAATTAATCGTTATTAACCTATCTAGACGGCATAAGAAAGTGTTGTAAAGCAAACTTCTCTTCTAAAGATAGCGAAAGCAGCTATGACACTGATCATGGAAGGTAAAGTTATGGGAATCATAAGACTAATAAAAACAACAACAAAACCTTAGTACCAAAATGATATGGGAATCATAAGACTAATCAAGAACCTAAATGATTTCCTGAAAGTATAGTAAAGGGAAGTAACTTTGATAAAATCTATCTCACTGCAGCAAATTCATGATTCTCAAAGTATACATCCTAGAAGGCAGCATTCCCTGCTTCATCTTGAATATCATCCTCCTTTCTCTCTCTAAACAGAACATGGGCATTATATATATATACTCCCTCCGTCCCAGCCGAGTGTACACTTATTTCCCTTTTGGTCCGTCCCAACCGAGTGTGAACTGCCCAAAATGGAAGGGAATCTTCACTATTTACCCCACTCATTCTCTCTCCTATTTTACTTTTACACTCACAACATTCTCTCTCCTAACTATTCCTTCCACTCATTCTCTCTCCTATTTTACTTTTACACTCACAACATTCTCTCTCCACTTTTTCTCTCTCTTACTTTTCCTTAATCGGTGTGCCCAACATTTTGGTTCACACTAGGCTGGGAAGGAGGGAGTATATATATACTATGATGCACGGATACACCTCCCAGCTGACGTGTCGCGTATCCGATACGTATCGGATACGGATACGCCTTAGATACGCCAGATACGGCCTCAAATACGTACCGGGGCCGAATTTGAATTTTCACAAACTTTGGATAAGGGAAACGGGTACGCGTGTCCAAAACCCGGATACTCAAACCCGAATCCGGACACGTATACCCAAACCTGGAAATCGAAATTCAGGAATAGAAATGAATTATATATATATAATATATATATATATATATATATATATATATATATATATATATATATATATATATATATATATATATAGAGAGAGAGAGAGAGAGAGAGAGAGAGAGAGAGAGAGAGTACTATCTCATAAAATAATTCATTTCTATTCCTGAAGGCTGTTTCAACCTTACAATCACAATATAATTCAATATTTCATCAATGTCTTGAACGGTAAGCTGAGCCACTGAGGGCACTTAAAGTCAGAAGTAAGCATGACAACGTTAGCATGAACTATAAAGTCTGCATTCACAGAAAAGAATTATTTTCTTTTACATGCAATCCCCTCTGGTAAGCCATGTCCCATTTTAAGCAGAAACGTAAGAAACTAGAGCATCACTATTATGAGCTTAAACTGAGAAGAACACAATAAAAGTACATAAAACAAACTGCAGATTAGCTCTACGCAATCAGAACCACTCTGCTATTCCTTTCATTTTATTTTGCTAAATAAATAAAAGAATCTTTGGACACTCTACACCGGCAACAAAGTTACAACAATATTAGTCATCAAAAAGAACATATTTTCTGCCATTATATGCTAAAGTTGATTAAATCTATACTTGTCTTACATTTATAACAGAGCTAGAAAAGGAGCACACGCAAACGTAGAGCTTCAATTATGATGGATCTATCCCTAAAATAGAATGCACTACAAGGACATACACAAAATGCCTAAGTTATGAAGAAGGCATAACAACACTGCTGATAACTGCCACCACCTATAAGAAAAATATATAGCATATCTTTAGTTAATCTATGTTCTCTTTATGAGATAATAATAAACAACAAAAAAGTAACATCAAAATTAAATCTTTCCCAAACTTACTAAAATGAGCTATTTTTACGAAATCTAGCCAGGCTGAAGATATTCTATTTTATAACAATATTTCAGAGTTTATGATTATTGTCTATGAGTTTGCAATTGAAGTTTTCTGTCCAGCAAAATGTTCAAATATGTAGGATGCTTAATGTCTTTTGATTAGACAAGTTAGACCCCATGTCATTAATTAATGCATGTTGCTAACCATATGCTTTGGTTATTATTTGTACAACTACTTGCTTCCATTCCTCATATTTGTTTCTATTGGACACTTAGGACAATTATGATTTAGTTTGTTTTTATTCTTCATGTGAGGTATTCGATTTACAAGCAAACAAGTGAAAGCTTGGACAGCAATTTCAATTAATCATATCAGTGTTGTGAATACAGGTTAAAGGAATCCTTCTAAGGGACTTCAGATTTAGTAATAAAAAACTCTTCCCCTGCCCCTCCCCTCTTGTCTTCACAATTTTATTTTTGTTTTCTAATGACTATATATGTCTTTAAGTTCCCTCCCTAACTAGAAGATTTCACTTCTTGTTACTCATTAACCACCTTAGGACTTTGAGCTGGTTGTTGGATGAGTACTTGAAAGTTCTTTTCGATATAAAATTTTAATGAACCAGTTTAGACAGAGAGAAAAAATCAGCTTGGCTTTCTTACCTACAAGGCTACAACTCATGCCAAAAAGCATGATGTTAACAATAAAACCAGTTTCTATACTAAATCTGTTTTCCTGTTAAAAGAAATGTCTTTTTTACATATGATATTTTCTTTGCAATTCAGCCCAAAAAAAACAATTTCATGATTCATGGGAATTAAATAGATCATGTGATCTTAATTTGAAAAGCATAAGTCTCCCTTTCCCTTAATGTATGGAAAATATAAAAGTCATGGATTTCCAAATGGGATGATACACAGATCATCATAAATATAGCTTAGTGTGAGCTCATAGAAACCATAGCCAATGTGTTCATCAGACTGTTTCACTAGAAAGTAGATATTATAGAAATTTTTTGAAGTATCTTCTCCCCTCTAGCATTTATCAATAGTAATATACCACAGGGACACCCACACATCAAATAAACGTCTGATTCCCATTATCAATAACCAAGGTCTGCTCAATTTAATCAACTCAAGCCATTCTGATTTATCTTACAACTAAAACAAAGTACGAAACCGGAAGCACAAAATGTAGAACTTCACTTCTAACAAATCACTAGACGAGACGAAAGTACAAGCACTTATGCATAATTCTGATAAGAGTATTCGCCTAAAATATGTATGGATTACAGCATAATCTTAAATATTATCTACTCCCTTAATGAATCAGTGAATCAGGAAATCAGTAATAAATAGCAACATATTTAATATCAAAATAAATCTTTTTCAAACTCAATTACAAAAATGAGCTAAATTTACCTTCCAAGCTAGTAGCAAAAGAAACGTCTCAAGCCCCCATGCTCCTCTATCAACATAATCCCCATTAAACACTAAGAATCGATTATCACATGGAAATCCAGCATCTTTCAACAAGAACATCACATCATGTAATTGCCCATGTACATCTCCTACAACCACCACACTAGCTTCCTCCCCACCATCCCGAGGTTCAATCTCAACGCAATTACTCTCCTTATGCAAGATTTTCGATGCAGCCAGTACTAAACGATCAAAAACCTCGACCGGCAACACCGCCGGCAATTCCGCCGGCGGTAAATTCCGTGATGACCAATCGAAGATTGCCATCAATTCAAGTACCCAATCGAGAGTTAGGACTCCGTTTGTAGGCCATGTGATTGGGATTTGTGGGTGAGGTTGAGGTTCGGGGGGTGGTGATGATGATTGAGAGGATGATATTTTGTCTTCCGACGATGTCGTGGAGGTTGTGGAAAAAAAGTCTTCCTCCGACGACGGTGGCGGTGGCTCGCCGACGGTTAAATCAGCGGCTGGTACAGAATCAACTACAGGCTGCATTATTTGTTGAAATTAAATTATACAAGGTTCAATTGAGCCGATTAAGATTCAAATGGGGGAATGAGGGTTCGGATTTAACTTAAAATTGGGGGAAATTTGGGAAGGGTGGATGATTAGGGCTTGAATTTGAGTGATTTTCTATTGTTGTTGTGTTTGGGAAATTGGGATGGGGAGTGGGTATGTTCAGTTGCGTCAGGGATGAGTCAGAGCCAGGGTGGCTGACAATATGTACTTTTTCATTAACTATTTTGGGTTTGTTTTTGTTTTTTTTCATGAAAAAATGGAAGAAGAATCAAGTCATGAGGGTTAGACATGGCCAAAAAGCGAATCGAACCGGCTAACCAATCAATTTTTAACGGGTCAAAATCGTCAATAAATCGGTCAATGCGTTTAACTGGATTAGTTTTACTGAAATCGAATTTTTCAAGGTTCGATTACGATTGAAGTTTTTGAAAATCGGTCAACCGTCGATTTAACCGGTTTAGGACCGTTAAAAAAAATATAAAACTCAACAGAAACTGTTAAAAAGATAACTGTTTTTTCAAAAAATTGTTAAAAAGTTTACTTTTTTATTCAAAACTGTTAGAAAATTAACTTTTTTCGTAACTGTTT
>JAFEMH010001157.1:0-32500 GCA_022495995.1 Adenophora triphylla var. japonica | reverse complement strand
TATACTAAATGGAAAGCTTTCTTGAGAAATTAAGGAGCTATGAAAAGTCTTAGTTAAGGAGTCATTTGGCGGTGATTAAGCGCCCTAGGCGTGACTTAGGCGCGCCTAACACCAAGAAAGCTGGTGTTCACTAAGGAGCACCAAAATTTATACTATTCCATTTTCTAGCACTTCAATTCCTAGACGATGTGGAATTAATATACCATTTGATTTTCAAATGCTAAGGCCTTTCAATATATACTACTCAATTTTCTAGCATTTCAATTCCTATACAATGTGGGATTAATATCTCATTTGGTTTTTAAATGCTAAGGCCTCTCAATATATACTACTCTATTTTCTAGCATTTCAATTCTTAGAGAATGTGAGATTAATATCCCATTTGGTTTTCAAATACTAATGTCTCTCAATAAATGAAACGCTTTCTTGAGAAATTAAGGAGCTATGAAAAGTCTTAGTTAAGGAGCCATTTTGCGGTGATTAGGCGTCCTAGGCATGACCTAGGCGCGCCCAACACAAAGAAAGTTGGTGTTCACTAAGGAGTCAAAGGCTCCAAAATTTATACTACTCCATTTCCTAGCATTTCAATTTCTAGACGATGTGGGATTAATATCTCATTTGGTTTTCAAATGCTAAGGCCTCTCAATATATATTAATTATCTTTGTATTTTAATTAGTATTTTAGGATTTAATTTGTTTTAGTTTTTATTTTATTTTTTATTTTCGTCATTATTTTTAGTAGGTTGATTAAAGATTGTTTTAGAGTAGATTCTGAGTTGATTTACTAGTTTTTGAGTCCTATTAAGTTACCATATAGGTTAGGAGTAATTTTAGAAGGTTTAGGAGTATTTTTCAAGTTTTATGGGCACTATAAAATAGGCCTAAAGTTGTAATCCATATATACTACTCCATTTCCTAATATTTCAATTCCTAGACGATGATGTAGGATTAATATCCCATTTGATTTACAAATGCTAAGGCCTCTCAATAAATGGAAAGTTTTCTTGAGAAAAAGCTGGTGTTAACTAAGGAGCTAAATGCCCCAAAATTTATACTACTCCATTTTCTAGTATTTCAATTCCTAGACGATGTGGGATTAATATTCCATTTGGTTTTCAAATGCTAATGCCTCTCAATATATACTACTTCATTTCCTAATATTTCAATTTCAAGACGATGTGGGATTAATATCTCATATGATTTTCAAATGCTAAGGCCTCCCAATATATACTAAATGTAAAGCTTTCTTGAGAAATTAAAGAGCTATGAAAAATCTTACTTAAGGAGCCATTTGGCGGTGATTAGGCGCCCTAGACGTGACCTAGGTGCGCCCAACACCAAGAAAACTGGTGTTCACTAAGGAGCCAAAGGCCCCAAAATTTATACATCAAGAAAGCTGGTGTTCACTAAGGAGTCAAAGGCCCCAAAATTTATATTACTCTATTTTCTAGCATTTCAATTCCTAGACGATGTGATATTAATATCCCAATTGGTTTTCAAATGCTAAGGCCTCTCAATATATATTACTCCATTTCCTATCATTTCAATTTCTAGACGATGTAAGATTAATATCACTACAAGAAATAGGGTTATATACGGCGGTTAAAATCCGTCGTATATAAAATGCGCCCCGCCGTATATACTATTTACGGCGGACTGGCCGCCGTAAATAGTCAGTCGTATAAAACATCGCCGTAAATACTATATACGGCGGATATCCCGTCGTAAATACTATATACGGCGGATTTATCGCCGCCGTATATAAATGAAATACATACGTATATTGATGGCGTATTTGGGTAATCTTTATACGGCGGTCGGTGTAACCGCCGTAAATAAGAGACGAGTCGTCCGCTGTGTCACGAGTCATCCCAATAGCACCCCCACCAGGTTCCTTCGTCCCCCCTTAGTGGACGAGTCGTTCATGCCCATTTTTTACGGCGGATGTGGTCACCGCCGTAAATGACTTGTTAGAGACGACTCGTCCACCAGAGTACGAGTCGTCCCATTTGCACCCCCTCCTGGTTCCCTCGTCCCCCCTTTGGGCACGAGTCTTCCAGGCCTATATTTACGGCGGATTAAGGGTTCCGTCGTAAATAAGCCTATTTTTTTTCCCTCCAGCCCTGTATAATTCACTTTCCCCAAAAATACATTCGCAAAAACCAAATTCAACCTGTACACACACAAATGCAACCTGTATATAACCAAAAATACATAAATGCAATCAATGTTTACAATCTACATAATAACCATTAACACAATTAATGTTGAATGTATCCAAACATAATAACCATTATACAAAAAAGTTAGTTGTTGAATGTATCCAAAATTCAATCAATGTCTAAAATCCACAAGTTTGAGAAACATATTACCACCTATTCATTACCGTCTTTTCCACGTTCCATAAAAAAACGTTTCAATTCATCAATTTGTTGTTGTAACTGTTGGCGTTGCTCCTCATTTTGTCGGTATTCCTCCTGAAGTTGCCTTTCAAAATCTGCTCTGACGGATGCCACCGCCTCCAATACAGTTGTCTGAGAAGTTGGGGATTTACCAAACACCTTAGTTTTGTTAACACCGCCTCCCATACATCGCACTCTCCCGTGGTCATCGGTGCCCATCATACTGTAAAAATCTTTTCGCGCGCACAGGAGAGTTTTGTTTCTCCTCAGCGGCTCATCAATTGCATCATTAAGCGTTTCTTTGTAACAAAAACAACATGTTCAATATAAATGTTTTAACTTTAATTAATATTATGAAAATGAAGTTAGAAATGAAAAAGTATTCTATAGAATAACAAAGCTGAAACGAGAAAAGGTTGAAACTTTAACTTACAATCATTTGAGAGGTTTCTTGATCTGCAGGTGTTTTGCCCGTGCGCGTAGCTATGAACAAGCTTACGCGATCAGTTGGTAAACCCTCGTCGTCTCTCTACAATTTATAATAGAATAATTTGACAAAAAATAATTTATTTATATACGATACAAAAAGAAACATTAATTGACAACTGAGAACTAAATTGAACGATGACAAACCTCTTTTATGACTTTGGAATGGGACTTTTTTCCGGTCCGGTTCAGGCACACTTGCTTTTCTCGATTCGCTTTATTTGTTTCTGATATTTCCTGGAAAAAAAAAGAAGATAATATTAGTATTAATTTGACTACTTATATAAGACATTCACGATAATAGATTGAGATTAATTTGAAATATACCCGAGCCTTGTCCGTACCCCACATCGCAACAGTTGAGCCCATTGATCCAGAATGCACCCACGTGGTGGGTGAGCCAATGCGTGCCGGTCGGATTCATACATCTTATAAAACGCTTTCAACTGACATTTCCATATTACAAAGTCATAACTGAGTAATATTCATAACAAAGTCATAACTGAGTAATATTCATAACTGAGTAATACTTATTATATGCTTGTCTCACCTGGTATTTCCAGTCACGCCACGCTTTATTGAGAGAAATATTCATAACTGGGTAATACTCCGGAGGCGCATTTGTATTATCCTATATACACAATTCAACAAAGAAAAAAAAACAATTGTTAGAGAATCATAAGACTTTTGACTACGTACTAGAGATTTATGTAAGAAATATGGATTACAACTTACCAGAACGTCATTCCATACGGCATCTATGCACTCATGGTCCATCTGAGGCCACTCTTTAGTTAATGGGAAATGTTCCCCATTTCTAGCAAAATGTCCTAGCTGAGTAGCTAGTTTTGTCATTTCCCTACCAACTGGTTGACCATATTGATTCCATATTATATTCAATCTCTCTTTACCCCATTTGCTGGTTGGTTTTGCCAGCCCTCTTCCTTTATGGTTCGAGCCCTGACCTGTTATTAAATTTTTCCTTTGCGGCATATCTGTCATATGACAATTCAATTATAGCACAAAAATTGGATAAACCAAGTAAAGGACCCAAAAAAATAGTCTTATAATATATGTATAAGACCTATAAATTTATTATAGGTCTTATGTATCTTATATAAGACCTATAAACAGCAACAACAACACTTGGGATTGACTCCCAACATGTTAGAGAACACAATCTTTTTTAGGGACTGCTGCGGATTCTCATGTTAATGTACCTGTCCAAAACTAATCCAAATCCAGAAACAAAACTTGGGATTGACTCCCAACATGTTATGTCAGAGAACACATATGAATATTTGTAGGATTTATGGATTAATTTATGAAGCTGAAATCATGCCATGAACACAGAAGTCAAATCTGCCCAGAATAGGAAAACAGAGCACATCTCATTTTGATTCGAAATTTACATTATGAAGACATGAAAATCCTGGAAAACTCAAAACATGAAAGTTGAATACCACACATCAAATATGAATCCTGGGAAGTTTGAAGTCTAGAAAACAAGTTTAAAGGTTTCAAACCACCTCTGACATCTTATGTCAGAAATAGGACAGTTCAATTCTGAGAGCATGCACTTGAATAAAAAAAATTGGAAAAAGGTCTTTCCTGAGGTCACAAAATTATTTAAAAGGCATGAGTATTTTCCTTATCATGTTAAGAAAAAATTTCGTTCTATAACTCAAACCCATAAATCAAGTGTAGTTCATGTTTATTGCATGGAAAGACAAAGTGGTCAGCAACAGAATCTACTGGACAGCAGACATAGATCATGGAAACAAGCTTCAAAACATGATTTAAACATGGAATTAGACCTTGAAACTGAGTATGCAAGTACTCTAACATGTTATGAAAATACAATTTCATCTCCAAACTCCATAAGAACAATGACCCAACAGCAACAGCAAACAACAACACCAAACTCAAATTGACTCCATAAGAACAATGACCCAATTTCATCTCAACGTCTTCTTTTTGGTGTCTTCATAAGTGGTGGTGTTAAGAGTACCATTACCAGAAGATTGAATGAACTTTTCCATATTCAATTAATCATCCTGAAAATATATATCACTACTCAGGTTGAAATTTAGAGGATAAGACTCAAACAACCAAACAGAGTTTAGTCACGCAGAGAGTTCAACCATAACTATTGTACCATAATTTATTGTAGACTGAGAATTTTGATGAGTTAAACCACCAGTAAGAGTTATTTTGATTAAATTGCCAACAAAGACAAGACTTAACCAAGTAAGACCCAAGTGAAATTGAAAAGGCAATTCTAACACCTTTGGATATTCTCAAAAGACTCTGGAAACTAAAAGCAGGTAATAAGCAAAATACCAACTGAAAGAGGAAATAAAAAGCAACAACATACATGACATGTTCACTATAAAAAAAAAAAGCATGAGCTCCGTATTAAGAGGCGCAAGCAAAGTCATATTTTAAGTCAATGAGCCTTACGAGGTTCAACTAAGAAATATATAATGTCTTGATTTCAGGTGAAGTTGTTGCTAGAAATCTCAAAATGGGTAGTGAATTTAGCAGAATATCGTCCATTATTAGTCGTGTTCAACATTCTCTTCAAGGTGCAAAATTCAACGGACATGCCAATTTTTGCATCATTATCTCTTACTCTAATGTCATCATCAAACTCCATACCCTCACTTATTAATCATAAGTCACTGTCTTTTATTTTATTCTTTTTACTTCCCAATACCTAAGGGGTGGCATGTATAGTCTTTCTTCAATAGAGGATAACAATGACATAACTAGTTATGTAACTAAAGATTAATTCACACTAAACATATTAAACATTCGGAAGTATGTAAAGTTCTTCCTTGTAACTAAAGATTAATTCACACTAAACATATTAAACATTCGGAAGTATGTAAAGTTCTTCCTTGTAACTAAAGATTAATTCACACTAAACATATTAAACATTCGGAAGTATGTAAAGTTATCTTCCTTTCACTCGTAAAGGCTTTCGAATTTACACACAAAAAGTTCTAATAAATTTCAGATCATAAAGACTACTACCTCCATCCCTAAATGAATGACCATTTTAATTTGGAGAGACATTTTAAAAAAAATGGGTTTCAAGCACTTTTAGCAGTAAAATTACACAAACACCCTTGATCTCATCAAATGACACCATGATTGTAAGTAAACTCCAGAACATGGTGATTGCTAAGGGAGGGTTTAGTAAACTCCAGAACATGGTGATTGCTAAGGGGGTTTGGGGCTCCGCGGAGTACCAAATCGGTGGGGAAGCGGGGCGGGGACATCCCAAAGTAAAAATTGGATATTCATTTAATATATTCAAATTTCTACAGGCATCAAAGGAGTACCTAGAGAAGCAGATGACAGAGGTGGAAAGTAACTTGAGAGAGCTGCTGCAACAAGATCCTGTAGGAAATAAGAGTTTGATCAAAAGAAGCAGAACAAATACATATTACAATTAACAATATTAATATTCAATTCAACCATACAAAATAACAAGTTTGATTGAAATATGAAATATAAGTAATAACATTGTCTTACTAATAGTAAGCAAATAAGATCTAAACAAATACATATTACAATTAACAATATTAATATTCAACCATACAAAATAACAAGTTTGATTGAAACATGAAACATAAATAATAACATCACTGATGAGAGCCGGAGGTTTGTAGTAGGTCTGACGGGAAGAACGCCTCTGTGCACGAGCAGTGGCTCTCGAATGCATCATAGTCAAATAATCCTCTGAAACTGGCTCGTAATTTCGGGGCTCTATCTGTATCGCCCAAGCCTCCAGCTGCGTATACCGGGCTCCCAAAATGGCAGTTTCATCTTCCAACCCCTCAAAACGATCCTGCACCTCCCCCCATCTAGCATCCTCTAAAGCCTGTCGACTCTGTTCCCGAGCGATAACCTCCCCCCATCTAGCATCCTCCAAAGCATGTCGGCTCTGCTCCCGAGCGATCCTTGATCGCTCCTGCTCCTCCAGAAATGTCCTCATGGTATCCCATTGATCAAAAGAACCCTGCTGGCTCTGGTTCTGCTCTCCTCCCTGACCACCCTGTCTCTCCTGATCCTCCTCTTCCTGCTCCTCATCATCCTCCTCATCAACAGAATCCATTTAATCATCAACACCGGGCATACGCCAATGCCTGGCCTGTTCACCACTAGGAAACGTGGCCCCTACCCTGCAACGGACCGTCCTCCTGGGAGTACCATATTCAAACAATAAAGACCTGTTGTCTGTCGCCCTCCGATCCCTCAAAAACTTGTCATACTGCACTAGCCAGTCTCCAGAATAAAAACTCGTGCCCCCCCATCAATATCATTGCCTCGGGTTTTGGTTCACCCACACAAGCTTGAGCAATCAATGTGATCATCCCCCCTATTGATATGTTTCCCTTTTTGGTAAGGGCAAATGCCTCACATCTCCGAACAAAAATATCAACCCAATCAGGAATCACCTGAAAACTCCTCAACCCTGTTCGCAAAAGGTTTACCATAGCCACATTCAATTGAGCGGGCTCTCCGTTTGCCAACCAAGACATAGATAGACCTCTGTAAAATAATTTTCAAGCCGGGTGAGAAAGAGAGGAAGCCCTAAGGTATTTCTTTTTGCAGGGCAATCCTGTGAGCTCCGAAAAGAAAAAACAAGTCCCCCCATCAGCCTTCACCCAGTTTCCTCTCGGCTGATCAACCCCAAAGATTTCCCTCAACTCATCATAAGTCACTCGATAGGCTTCATCATCCAGATGAAACCGAATAGAATTTTCTTGTGACCCCTTGCCTACCTCCAAAGTTGAAAGGAACTCAAGTGAATATCTCAAATACGTAGATGGAGTCTTCCCCAGGAAATTACCTAACCCGGCTTGCGTCATCAATTCTGTTACTAACGCCTCTAAACCCAAATCCCTCAACACCGGCAAATGAAGGAAAGTGGTGACTTGAAATTTCCTACCCTCCAAATTTCGCCATTTTTTCTTTTGAGCGGAGGTCAATTGGGTCAATCCCATAAACTGCGTCAATGATGCATTAGGGGAAGCGGGATCATTTGGGACTACGGGCGGCGGGTTTTGTCTACCCCTCTTGTTGCTACCCCCTCTAACGTCTCTCTCCTTAGGAGGCATATTTTCAACACAAAAACCAACTACAAAACCTCCACACAAATCACAAAGAAAGTGCAACAATAAACACACCCCCACAATCAAATTCTCCTTCCAATTCCCAACCGAACCACCACACTATAGTTTCAGCACAACCCACCTATATATAAGACGGAGAGACAAATTTTAGGAATAACATTGTCTTAGTAAATAGTAAGAAAATAAGATCTAAACAAATACATATCATATAGAAGTAACAATATTAATATTCAACCATACAAAAATAAGAAGTTTGATTGAAACATGAAACTTAAGTAATAACATTGTCTTAGTAAATAGTAAGCAAATAAGATCTAAACAAATACTACTCAAACTAATCATCATCATTATCGGCCATATCAACATCATCATTATCGGTCATATCAACATCAACATCATTGATATTAGTAGTTTCACTCTTGACCCCATCAACTCCCTCTCGCACCCACGATGCTTCTTCGTTAGCAACATTTTCATCCATATTTTGTGAGCAAAATGGTACCAATTGTGGAATCGAATCTGAAACTTGTTTATCATCATTTGAATATATGTCAAAATTATCTCTTGGTGTAATCCTCATCACAACTTTCCAATCACTTTCTATAGGATCTTTAACATACCAAACTTGCTCAGCTTGAGATGCTAATATGAATGGTTCATCACCAACTCGATTATCCTTATACAACTTGTGATTGAAGTTTACAAGAGTAAATTTTTGCTCATCTTCCATCTTGCCTGTCCGGTTATCAACCCAATCACATATAAACAATACAAATCTTATTGAGTTGCTATAACGAATTTCAAGGATCTCAATCAACTCCCCGTAAAAGTTAACATCCCCTACAATGGAATTATTATCCTTTCGGCTTGCAAAACTTGTCACACTTGCATTCAGCATGACTCCACTGTTTTGAGTTTTCCTCCGTCTATCGACATCCTTCACTCGAAATCGAAAACCATTTATTATGTAAGACTTATACCGCCTCGCATCCATATGAGGACCCAATGCAAGACTCATAATTCTTTCGGGCACTACATCTTTCGTCGTGCATACCTTTTATAAAAAACAAAATTTAATAAGAAAATATTTAAAACGATAAATTGAAACTATTATATGAAGATGGTTTTATACTTACATAATCCTTAAAGTAGCTAACAAACTTATCATTATGTTCTTTCTCTATAAGATGTCGTTGATTACGAGGTAGTGTCTCCCTCAAATGTGCAGGATGCATTCTGAGCAGATTGAAAATATGAATTAAGTATTAATTTAAAATATAAAAGATATAAGGAATGTAAGCCTCATGTAAGGAATCACTTACTCTAGATATTGTTCAACATCTTCAGTATTGAAAAGCACATATCTATGCGCTTGTACTCGTGTGATGTAATCAAGGGTAATTACCTCTTCTTTTTCTACAAAGCGGCCTAACTCATCACCTTCATCATCATTTCTTCTAGGACGATTGGACTTTGTCTCAATGTCATCCAAATATTGCGTACAAAAAGTCATGCATTCTTCAGCCACAATTGCCTTAGCTATGGAGGCCTCGGGATGGGCTCGATTTCGAACATATAATTTTAATGTAAGTAGAAACCTACAAAAATATTTACTTATGCTAAAGCAGATGTAAAAAGGAATTTAACTTTTTTCAAAGTAAATTTAATATGGATGTACCTCTCTACCGGATACATCCAACGAAATTGTATTGGGCCTGCTAGCAAGGCCTCCTCGGCTAAATGCACCGGCAAGTGCTCCATAACATCAAAGAAAGCTGGTGGGAATATTTTCTCGAGAGCGCATAGCGTGACAGTCATCCGATCTTGTATCTTTTCGAGATCAGCAAGTGTATTCACCTTTGAGGATAATTGCCTAAAGAAATTTGCCAACTCAATGATGGCTTTTACAACAGAAGTAGGAAACACTTTTCGAACAGCTAAAGGGAGTAGTTGTTGGAGCAAAATATGACTATCATGGCTCTTAAGACCCTAAATAGCTCTTTCCTCTAGATGTACACAACGAGATATGTTTGACGAGTAGCCATCAGGGACTTTGACTCCCTTTAGAACTTTCAAGAATGTGTCTTTATGCTTCTTACTCATTGTGAACTGAGCCTGAGGCATAATTTCTTTGCCAGATGGAAGCTTTTGTAGATGCAATGGTTTCCGAATGTTCATCTCTTTTAGGTCTTTTCTTGCTTTATCATTATCTTTTGATTTCCCCGCAGTACCTAACATAGTATGTAGCACATTATCACACACATTTTTTTCAATGTGCATAACATCAAGATTATGACGAACATGATTATTTGCCCAATATGGCAACTCAAAGAAGATACTCCTCTTTTTCCAATTGTGACACAACTTAGGAACCTTTCTTTTCTCCAACTTGGCTTGTTGCTTCTCACCCTCTTCTCTTTTCCTCTTTTTAATAACATCTTCTATTTTATACTCTGTTTCTATATTTTCAACTTGTTTAAGCAATTTTGTTCCAAACAATAACTTGGGCTTATCTCTCACTTCATGAGTACCATCAAAAGAGCTTTTATCCTTACGAAAAGCATGACTCCTAGGCAAGAAGCGTCGATGACCAATATAACAATACTTGCCACCATGATCCAACCATCGTGCTTGAGGTCTCACATTGCAACAAGGGCAAGCATATTCACCTTTAGTGCTCCATCTAGACAACATTCCATGTGCAGGAAAGTCATTTATTGTCCATAATAGTGAAGCTCGTAAAGTAAACAACTCGTTCCTTGATGCATCATAAGTTGATATACCATCTTCCCACAATTCCTTGAACTCATCAATTAACGGTTGGAGATACACATCTATCTTGTTGCCCAGCCCTTTTGGGCCTTGAGTAAGCACCGACAAGAAAAAATATGGTTGTTTCATGCATAACCAAGGTGGAAGATTGTATGGCATAAGCACAACCGGCCAAG
The DNA here is from genome assembly GCA_022495995.1 of Adenophora triphylla var. japonica. NCBI lineage: Eukaryota > Viridiplantae > Streptophyta > Magnoliopsida > Asterales > Campanulaceae > Adenophora > Adenophora triphylla. The sequence goes on along the minus strand of JAFEMH010001157.1, from coordinate 21,517 downwards.
TACTGTGAGATATAGTCATTGTTCTGAAAGGATTAAATCCGTCAGATGCTAATCCCAATCTAACATTCCGAATTTCACTTGAAAATAATGGATAACGTTCATCGAATTCCTTCCACGCACGAGAGTCTGCAGGATGCCTCAGCACACCATCGTCTATTCTTTTCTCGGCATGCCATCTCATGAGTGTCGCGGTCTTAGATGACCAATACAACCTTTGCAACCTTGGCTTTAAGGGAAAATACCATACTTTCTTCATCGCTACCTGCTTGGGAAGTTTATTCTTGTCACTTATTTCCGCACCTTCACCGCTACCCCCTTCTTCTTGTTGCTTATATCTAGAGGCTCCACAAATTTCACATTTAGTAAGTTTTTCAGTTTCATTTCGAAACAACATACAATGATTAATGCACGCTGTGATGATGTGTGATTGTATCGAAAATTTTCCCATTTTTTATTTGAAAAAATCAACGAAAACGGAGTCGCCACGCCATTTTAATTTTGAGGGCCAAAACTTTGAAAAAAGCCCGAGATCAGAGATTTAGGTTCGGAGGTCATGTTACACGCCGGGAAGGACGTTAGTGTGCACCCGGAATGCCTCGTAAAACGAGTCTTCCAAGCTGAAAATCATTTGTGTGTGTGTGTGTGTGTGTGTGTTTTGGCCAAAATACTTTGAAACTCAGAAAAGTAAAAATAGGAATATATTTTCAAGACTTTAAACTGATCCCACGATTTTTTGGGGGATTTTTGGATTGAGATTTGGTACTCAAAAGACCTTTTGAAGTTGAGAGCCATTTCTGCCAGAATGAAAAAGGCAGTGGACCTTTGATTTTGAAATGTATTCAAGGGTCTTAAAACTTCATAATCTGGATAAACTCAGAGAATGAAAGTTGTTCTAGACACCTTAAATAAGGTTTGTGTGAAGGAATTTTCCATTTTGGAGAAGATTTGAGGGGTCAAAACCTTCTAGAAACCTCAGATATGAGATCTGGATTCCCAGAAGCTGATGAACTAGCCTCTGAAAGAAAATTTGAAAAGAGGAGTTTTACTTACCCAAAAAATAAAGTAAAAATATGTCTGGAAAGCTCTGGATGTTGGCTACAAAAAGTGCTTTGTAGTCAACACCAAATTCCAAGTTCATCTGTGTCCAAAAATTAAGACAATGGACTGAGGTCTGGGAAAATTGCTACTGGACAGCAACTTCTCAAGAAAGAAAATATGATTTTAAGGGGGGTTTTGCATCCATGCTTGTCCCCATTTCCCTAGGTTTTGGTTAGTGATCACTAGACATTTTAGTGGTGAATCAACTATACCAAACCATCCTTGGGGTACATTAGGACTAAGCATTTCATTTGCTTGGGAAGGGGATTTTTATCCTTTGAAAATGAGATTTTATGCTTGAAAATGTTTTTTAGGGTTTTGAAAATGAGTTTTCTTTGCAAGAAAGTAAGAGAACTTGAAAATAATTTTTGATCTTTGTAGAAGATCATCCATGGAGATGGTCTTCCATGGTGATCTTCTTAGATCTAAAGCAAGAAGATGAAGGAACTACATTTTGTAGTTTGAAGATGCTTGCATGGATGAGATTTAGGGTTAGGAGAAGGAGGGTTTACCAATCTTCCTTGTGTTCTTGAGTGTTTGGCTTGTATGTATGAGTGTTTAGGGCTTTAATATGAGAGTGAGTGGATGAGTATGAATTGGGAAAGATTGGAGAGAAAATGGTGACAATTCAAGTGAATTCTCACTTTGTTTTCTCTCTATATTTCGCCGAGGTTCGGTGCAAAATGTGTTGTGGCTCCTTATTTTTGTGTTTGGAGGGCTCAATTTATAGCCCTCTGAAAATTACAAACCCATCCGCGCGGACGGGACTGCGGCGTGCCTTGTTCATTAAATGCAGCTTCAGGCTTTGGACAAGAGGAATAATCTTTTTGAAATTTCAAATTAACAGCCAGTTCATTGTTTCCAACCATTTCTATTTATGGTTTTCTTCTTTTGTTTTTGCTTTTTGAGATTCTTTTTGAGGTTTAACCTTAAATAACAATGCCCATTTTACCCTCACTTTGTTAGAAAGGTTAGGATTGTTAGGAATTGTTAGAAATGTTATAACTTTCGTTAATTTTCTAACGAAAATTCTAACAAGCTCAAATTGGAGCACTTACAGTAGCCCCTCGGCGACGGCGCTTTCGAAGGAAGCGGGGTCGTCGATAAGAGTAAGGCTCCATATTTGGCGGGATGATCGAGTGATCGGGTGGCTGAACCTAGCGATAGGCTACCTACGTATCCCGAATGGGAATCAAGCCGACCGTAGTTCGGGTCTTTGACCACCCTGGAGATGATGGCGTTTTAGGTGCCTCGAACCTGATGAGCGAGTTCTGATCGGTTCTTTGGAAAGAAACTCTGCTTGAGGATAAGAGATGACCATTTTCGATGGTTATTCGCTCGCTGGGGATAGGAATGACCATTTTCGGTCGATGGCTATCCGCTCTGGGGATAGAAATGACCATTTTCGGTCTCTGCTGGGGATGATTGCGATTTATCGCTTTCCTAGTGATAGCGTCTTAGGTGCCTCAAACCTTGGAGATGGCGTTTTAGGTGACTCGAACCTTGGAGATGGCGTTTTAGGTTCCTCGAACCTTGATGATGATGGCTTTTTAGGTGCCTCGAACCTTGATGATGATGGCTTTTTAGGCGCCTCGGACCTTAATTTGAAATGGCCTTTCGGTGGACTTCGTCTGCTGCCGAAGGAGAGGGTGACCGTTTTGGTCGAGGGGCTGGACCTAGTGATAGGCTTCCTACGTATCCCTAGTGGGAATCAAGCTCTTTCGTAGTTCGAGTACTACTCGAGATTTCGTTGGCTTTTGGGATTCCGTTAACTTTGCTGGGGATTTCGTTAGCCTTTCTGGGAAAATCGGACGTATTCGTGCGGGGAATTGGTCTTACGTTTGGCTTGCCGTTGGATGATTTTGATGAAAGATACGGGATCTCGTTATCTTTCTCGGGAAATCGGTCTTACGTTTGTGCCGTTTGATTTTGATGAAAGATACGGGATCCGTTATCTTTCTCGAGGAGATCGGTCTTACGTTTGGCCGGGAAGGTTTTGATGAAAGATACGAGGATCCGTTATCTTTCTCGAGGAAATCGGTCTTACGTTTGGCTAGGGAAGATTTTGATGAAAGATACGGGATCCGTTATCTTTCTCGGGGCACTCGGTCTTACGTTTGGCTAGCCGGGGATGATTTTGATGAAAGATACGGGATCCGTTATCTTTCTCGGGGCACTCGGTCTTACGTTTGGCTTGGGGAAGATTTTGATGAAAGATACGGGATCTCGTTATCTTTCTCGGGGCACTCGGTCTTACGTTTCTGCCGGAATGATTTTGATGAAAGATACGGGATCTCGTTATCTTTCTCGGGGCACTCGGTCTTACGTTTTACTGCCGGGGAAGATTTTGATGAAAGATACGGGATCTCGTTATCTTTCTCGGGGCACTCGGTCTTACGTTTGACTGCCGGGGAAGATTTTGATGAAAAGGGGCTGACTTTGGTTAACTTTGGTTAACTCTGTCAAGTCGGGGCCGAATTGCAGAAGTCCTGAAATTTTAAGGGGCAAAAGGGTCATTTTGACCCTTGCAATCCTATCCGCGCGGATAGGAGCTGAAAGTCAGGGGTATTAATTAGGGCCAACGCCCTTTTCTTCTTCCCCATTCAGTTTTTGAAACAGACGAGAGAGAGAGAGAGAAAAAACCGAGGAGAAGCCATTGTTGGCCAAGAAAAGCTTCAAAAATCTTCCGATTTCTTCGATTTTTTGAGCAATGGAACACGGGGAAGGCGCTTTTCAAGGCCAAGGACGTGGCCCGGTGGCGGAGAGACGATTGGAGCTCGTCCGGATGAGGAGGCATTACAATCTTTCGCAATCGATTGCGGAGGAGCCCTACCCCGATGCTTGGCAACATTGGGCTTCGGATTCGAATCTCCGAACGGTATACTTTGAAACCCTTTTATCCCTTTGTTGATTTCTTGTTTGAAATTTGAATTTTAGGTGATTTTTGAAATTTTTTTTTTTGAAATTGAATATTGATGTTCATTGTATTTGAATCTTGATGATTATGTGAGTAACCCAAAATGTGCATTTTGCTTGGGAAAAAGAATTGGCATTTTCGCCATTTTTTTTTTTAAATTCGAAAATTGCATGTGAAAATTCGAAAATTGTGATTTTTTTTTTTTGAAATTGAATATTGCATGTTGATGATGATGATTTTTTTTTTTTTGAAATTGAATATTGATATTGATGAATGATGCAATGCATGTATTTTGTTTGGAAAGAATGGGCATTTTGCCAATATGAGATGTATGTATGTTTAGGATTTTTTTTTTTTGAAAAGTGGGACGGATTTTTCCTCCCGTTGCATGTAAGATGGATGATATGCATGTAAAAAAAATTTTTTGAGATGATGGATGGTATGCATGTTATTTTATGAAAATGGGACGGAGTTTTTACTTCCGTAGGAATGCATTTTTTTTTTTTTGATGAATGCATTGGGATTTGCTGAAAACTGTTTTCTTTTATGCGAGAAAAATGGGGCTATGCTCATTGTATCTTTGTTATCTTTGTCGAATTTTTTTTTCTTAATGCATGTGTATGCTTTCTCTTTTTTTTGTGTAAATGCAAATGCACTTTTTTTTTTTGACATTTTCTTTCTCTTTTTTTTTTCTTTTACAGGGCGGACACCGTTTTGTGACGGAGCAGTTGAACAAAATGAAGACTCGAGGATCGGTGGAGTCCGTGGTTGACTTGTGGGACCGGCTTCCGAATGCGGGCCGAGGAGCTTTGCCGAGTCCGAGACAGATTGTTGTTGATACGGGGCTCTGGGAGTTCGTTGAGTGCTGTTCGGTTCGAAACCTAACGGTTTATTTTATATCCGCAAGCGCACGGGCTATTGTAATACAGCGGGTGCAAGTACGAGTCGATCCCACAGAGACAGGGTTTACTTTGGGATGATATTTGTCTTTATAAAAATATATAGATGATTGGGGGAGATATTGATTTTGTAAGATAAAATACTAGGAAGATATATAAACTACTCTAGCATATAATGATAGTATTCACGGGATTGAAAACAAATAAAAATGCTTTTAGATAAAGTCTTTTATCAAAATAACAAGGATGGTACGTTAGGCTTACACTACTTCTGGCTAGGACAGTAGCGTTGTATCCTTCACTAATTATGTCCTAACTGTTTGAGAAATCTGTTTATGTTTGCCCCCGCCCTGTCACAAACGGGCATTCCAGCTTATCTCTAGCTGACCATAATTAGCAAGAATCCATTAAGAACGAGAGTCAACGTACTTTCCATTCAAAGAACACCCTAGGCCGTTGAACTACTCTCGTGATCAATGAACCTAGTTCCTTCATATGGTTCCGTCAATCGAAATTCTCCGCTAGGTACTTCTCTCAATTGACTAGGGTTCCACAAATATAAATATATTTGCAAGCAATTTAAGAATAATATGAAGAAATTGTTTTAAGATGAAAGTGCCAAATCAAGGATGATACGCTAAGTTGTGCTAACTAGCACATGTATCTTAAGACTTTCCGGCCTTTCTCTCAAGGGTTCAGCTTAGTGTAATCCCGTTCGTCACGCGGGAAATCCGACTCACCTCTCGAGGGTAGCAAGTAAATCAAAAACACCATTTAAGTCCACCATCTCACGTATTTTCCACTAAAGGATCATCCTAGGTCTTTAAATCACTTGTGTGTAATTTATCGACCTAGTTCAATTCTTAGAGATCCGCTAATCAAGATTCTCCGCTAGGTACTTCTCTTGATTAACTAAGGCTATACAATCAAGAACGTCTCCTAATTGCAAGTATCTAAGTTTAATAAGAAGAGAATTGAAATGACATGTAGAGAAAGCATGAATATAAATAAATGAGTTTCCAACTCCGAGAAATGGAGGATTACTCAAACCATTGGAATAATAAAAGAAGTAAGTAAGAAATAGAAATAGGGAAAAGAGATACTTATTCATAATGAGAGAAATAATGGCTAAAAATAATCTTCATTCATAATCTTCAAGAGTACACAAGACTTGTCACGAATCATTGATACACCTTGAATATCATGTATAAATTGCTAGAGTATTTTTCTATACATTCTAAATATAATATGATCCTTTCTAAATGTGTTCTATGAACATTTTCGGATTTTTCTGGATGTCTAAAACTGAGTACAAACAGCCTTTATATAGGCATTCTATGCTAGGGACACATCTCTTGCGAAAAGGCACCTTTTGGTTGAAAATGGATGTGCTCGGCCGAGTCAATGAATCTGCTCGGCCGAGCAGGGCTTTTCTGACAGTCATATCCGTTGTAAAAGGCACCGTTTGGTTTGAACGAGGGTGCTCGGGAGTCAATGAATACGCTCGGCCGAGCGAGCCTGTTTGACCGGTCTTCAGATTTCCATTTTGGTCCCTCTATTTCCAAGGCTTTATGCTCTGAATCCATTATACTTCGGAAAATGACCTAAAAACCTGTAAAAATCACACAATATACCAACCAAGCATAAAATCGAAGGAAATGATAAAAGAAGCTAATTTGCATTTATTTTGAGACTAAAATTGGAATAAAAACTAAGTAAATACTAAGATAAAATGCTATAATTTACTATATAATAACTACTTATCAAGTGCTTGGGGGGGCTGGTCAAGTTCCCTAAGAGCAAGGGCTTGATGTTTGCTCTGGCGCAGCATTGGTGGGACGCGACCCACACCTTCCACTTCTTCTGGGGCGAGGCTACGGTTACGCCCTTCGATTACGCTGCGATTACGGGCCTGTCCTTTAATGGACGCAGCATTGAGTGGCGGGATGGCTCTGATGATGCGATCTGCGGAGGCTCTTCGGGATTTTCCCCTATTCCCAAAAAGGGGATGGGGATGGAGTATGCCGTGGTCTACGGCAAGATTGTGGAGACCATAGCGAGCTACGAGGGGAGGAGAGGATGACGCCGATCAGTTGCCGTGGCCTTCTTGTGGTTTGCTTTTTCGAGCACCCTCTTTGGGCATCTTGAGAGGACGGCGGTCTTTGCCTTGTTGAGGTCCTTGGAGGACATGGAGACGGCGGGAGATGTCTCGTGGGGAGAGGCCGAGTTTGGCGAGCTTTACTTTGCTCTCGATAGGTACATGGAAGGCCTGAGCTCTTTATGCTTTGAGTTTGCCCTGGAGGTATAAGCTCTCTTTTTGCTTTCCCTCTTTTTTTCTTGAGCACGCACTTTTCTTTTGACCTGGATTGATTGGATTTTTACCTTTCGCGAGTATGGGCGTTGGAGTTTTTCCACGTCACGATGTGGCGGCGGACGGCGGGTACGTCGGGCGTATCCGGCCATGCGGTCTTGGTCCAAGCATGCCGGGAGAAGATAAGCTCCCGGGGGCGCACGACTCCAGTGCACGCGGATTGCCTTCCTTTGACGGAGGCCGAGACAGATGAGGGATGATATTCTTCCACAGGATCGCTTCGAGTGGCGCAGTGAAGGGCGCCGAGATTTGACTGTGCGCGGAGGATTACGAGAGGTCGACTGCGATGCATATTATACGGAGAGAGGGTGACGCGCCGGCATGGCGTGAACTCGCCTTTGAGGACACCGGTGGAGCCTCCCGCCGATATGATGCACCCGAGCGATCGGTCCAGTGACTGGGATGATTACCGAGCCGGCCGGCACTTCTCGGATTTCGTGGCGATTGAGCCATATGCGACATTCGTCTTGAGGAGGGTGAGGATGCCTCAGTCTTGGATAGGGAGGGGCTTGGGATCCGCGGTACCCTCGGACGGATTTTTCCTATATCCAGGATGGGAGTCAGATTGAGGTGCGCAGATCCCTCGGCGAGCGGCTTCCACGAGCTTTCCGGCCTCGTCCGGGTATGAAGGTATGGCTTCGCCTTTTCCCCTTCTTTTCTTTCTTTTGTTTCATCATCTTTAGCATCACTTCCTTTTTTGACGCTTTTGCTTTTGTGCAGTTTTCTGAGGTGGTCGTCGAGGCGACGAAGCAAGTGATCGGGGCCAAGAGATTCATCGGGAGGATGGTCGCTTGCGGGGCTCCTCGAGTAGAGCGAGCGACCACGCGCGGCGCACATCGGACGGGAGGCTTCCCCTATTCGCTCGTAGACTTCTTCGAGACTCCTTTGTCTCCCTCTCCTTGATCCCCGCCGGCGTCTTTGCCTTCGAATCACGTCATTCTCGGGATCCACACGGGCAGTGGACACGTATGGCACATGGCGGGTCGTCTTCGTACGTGCGGGAGTCCGACGCCTTCACCTTCGGATACGATTTTTCGCGGATCTCGAAGCTTGCCCTATCGTAGCGTGTCGGTTGGTCACGATGAGCCTCTTTTACGGGAGACGAGGACGATTCCCGAGCCCGAGATTTTCAGGGGCTCCGAGGAGGCGGGCCCGAGTCGCAAGAGGGGCCGGGGGCGTACATCGGGCGCTGGAGACTCCGATTGATTTTTTTTTTTTTGAGATTTGAGATTGAGATTTAGATTTGTACAGCTTATGCACATTTTTTCTTTTTTTTTTTGGATGTAATAATTTAGGATTTTATTTATGTTTGTTTGTTTTTTTTTTTTTTGCACACTCTTTTTTTTTGGAATGTAATAATTTAGGATTTTATTTATGTTTGTTTGTTTTTTTTTTTATGCACACTCTCTTCTTTTTTTTGGAATGTAATAATTTAGGATTTTATTTTATGAATGCAGTGCAGTATGAATGCAGTGTTGCATGAGCCTTGTTTTTTTTTTTTGGCAAGGGTGTTTGGTATATGGACTGGTTTGGGGAGGTTTTTGCACAGGTTTCGAGCAACGGGACGAATATTCCTCTTTTGGTGTAGCAGCTTGACATTTGCAAAGATTTTTTTTTGACAAACACATCCGCGCGGATAGGACAGAATCTCGACACTTTGTCCTTTAATTTTGCTTGATCTGGTCTTACTTTATTTCAAATTCAAATATCCTCTTCAACCTCCGGTCAAACGGCCATTTTCGGGAGAAAGAGAGAAAAACCATGGAAAACTTTAGAAAAGCTCCATCAAAATTGTCCCAAGAATCCCAAATGTCATTCTTTAACAAATTCAAGGATTGGTCCCGGGAGATTATGCATGAGAGGAGGTCCTTCTTTGAAGAAAGGTACAAGGTGAGGTGCTTATGGTCTCTCAAGGAATTGGTTCCGGACTACGACCTCTTGAGAGCTTCTTCATCATTTTGGGATACTAGAAGGCATGTCTTTTGCCTTTCCTTCAACGAGATTGTTCCGACTGTCGAAGAATTTCGGGCCTTGCTTGGAGGTCCGGAGGTGGAAGAGATAGCGGTTCCCTTGCCCGGAGGGGCTTCTTTTGTTGACAGATTGTGCGTCTCCTTCATCTTTCCCCGGAGGAAGCGCAAGGTATGATCCGTGGTCCCGATCATTTCGATATTTCCGGTCTTCCTGACAGATTTAGGGGCCTAGGCTTGGATGATGCCTATTGGGATGCCTTTGCACTTTGTATGTTTGGCACCCTGTTCATGGTCTATTCCTTTGGAATTTGCCATCGGTCTTTGCTGGATGTCGTCGTTCACTGTCGCCTGGGCAGAGATGTCGTTCCTTTGATTCTGGGGGAGACTTTTCATGCTCTTGATAGAGGCGCTCGGGAAGACGGTATATGCACGGGGCGGCCCGTTCCTCTTGACCTGTGGGCGATGGAGCGTTTGGGGATTCTTCGGGAAACTCCCAATATGATCGAAGCCTTGGACATTTGCCGGGAGGGGGGTTGCGGTGGATTTTGATGATCGGGGCTCGTGGGAGCGTTGGATGGGCCGGTCTCCAGCATTGAGGATATCGAGATGGTCGGTGCCTTGTTGGCGGGTGGAGACTCGCAGAGTGCTTGAGGATGGGTCTCCCGTGAGTCGTACTTCGGGGCTTTCTCGATCCCGGCTTCTATATTCCGGCTTTAGTTTCGAGACAGGTTTGGTCTCTGAGCAGGTTCCTTTTGGGGACTTTGATGATATAGCCACCGGGGTGGTGGCTCTGTTTCTATGGATGATCCCTCGATGTTTCCATTTCTTTCCCGAGCATGGAGGTATGATGCCTTTCCTCCTCGGGTCATTCTCAGCGTCCGAGACCGGTGTTCTGACCACTTGGTACCTGGATTGGTATGAGAGGCATCTCGGGAGAGACTCAGGTGGCTATTTTCGGACGGCGTGAGGCCATTGTGGGTGCGCGGAGGACATCTGCTTACGAGAGGAGGAGGGCCGAGGCGAGGGCCAACCCTCATGACAGGGAGCGGAGACGCCGCTGACCGACTATGAGGCTTACGTCGAGACGGGGAGAGGAGGGCTCCTATGCTACCGGCTAGGCTACGGGGAGATGAGAGATGACGCTAGGGCTACTAAGGCCCCGCGGAAGGCTGGTTTGATAGATCCTATTCCTATACCAAGCTTGGTAGGAGTACCGACATCTTTCCGGTTGAAGAGAAAGACTCTGAGGGGGAAGAAGAGGGAGAGGCCAAGATCTGAGTGGCTTGGAGTGACTGCGAGGTTTCAGTATCCCTTTCTTGTCATGGCGGAGACACATTAGTTTGATTATGTATCTTAGTTTTCCTTTAGCGGGTTGCCGGTTGTAGGAATGAATCGGGCTTAGACTCATCAAAGAGCTTTTAACTTGTAATGAATATTTGAATTGCTTTAGAGTTTTCGAGACAGCTTTCATGGTCGATCAATTGTATTGATGCCAAAGTATGGCTTTTATTTGTGCTTTAGACCGAACCGTTTCCTCGGCCGCCTACGTTCCCCTCATTTTGAGGAGCCTCGTGTCTTCGTAGTTCAACCTTGATTTTTTGTTGTTGTTTTTTTTTTTGTTTTTTTTTGTTGTTTTTTTTTGTTTTTTTTTTGTTTTTTTTTGTTGTTTTTTTGGTGCAACTGTTTTTTACCTAGGCCGCACTCTTCTCGGGTTTTCAACCTAGTTCGGGTATTACTCTTTTAGCACTTTTCTTTTTGTTTTACGCGTAGTATCTGCGCGAGCTTGTCACCATTCACTTGGGTGTACAAAGGGATTCCCGCCGAGGTCCGCAAGTTGCGTGTATGCTCCTCTAGGAGAAGATCTTCCTCGACGACATGGCCCGACCCATACAGCTCCCATTTGCCGGCGAAGTTGAGTACGGACCGGGGCTTTTCTTTTAGAACGAGATCACCTTCTCGGATCTCCCAATGCTTTACTTTCTTCTTTGTCGAAGGCTCTAGCCATTCTTCCTTGGTAGGCCCTAGGATGTGTTCCATGGCCTTCGATCGGCGTTCATCTAGTAGGGCCAATTCGTCATGGCGACTCCGGGAGCCATTCGACCTCGCTGATCGGCTTTCCCGGGAAAGTATACTGAGCGAGGGATCTCTAGCTTCGATTGGGAGTACGGCTTCCATTCAGTATGTGAGGGCAAACGGTGTTTCCCCGAGCTTGCCGTTCGGCCGATGTTCTACCCGCCAGAGTGCCAGTGTAACTTCTCGGGCCAATCTACGCCTGGGACAGCCATTTTCCTGGATGATATTTTCCAGTAGTCTTGTTTCTGCCGCTTCGATTTCCGGCGCCGTTGGTTTGGGGCTAGGAGATGACTTGTGGCGGGTTATTCGGAATTCCGCCGGTTTTTCACATTCCCTTCGAAGTGGGATCCATTATACGAGATGATTTGGCGGCAACCCGTATCTGCAAATGATGTTCTCTTTGATGAAGAGGGCTACTTTCCTTGAATTGAGGATTTTGTAGGACTTTGCAGCATCCTTTCCGATTCCTTGACGAAATCACCAATCTGCGCCTCTTTAGGCTCTTCCTTGAGTTCCCAGTTCACACTTGTCAAAATCTCTTCGGGCTCGATTTTCCTTTTTAGACCTGCCTGATTTTTTTTTTTTTGTTGTTTGATTTTTTTTTTTTTTCGTTTAATGTATGTCCCGCTTCTTTATCTAATGAGTTATTATTAAGTGTTTTTTTAGTTAAAGTGGCAATCAAGGGATACTCAGAGAGATTCGTCATTTCATTGAAAACGAAAGGGAATACAAGCTTGCTCTGGACTCGTAGTCTTCGGGCGTAAGGCCGCCCTACGACGAGAGACTCGATCTTAACAAAGAGAGACGGAGGACTTGTCCTAGATTGACACAAAGGGACGGGGACCAATCCAAGCTTGGTGATCATTTCTCCTTGGTCGCGGACGGGCACAGAAGTTTTCCCAATTCTTTAGCGGCATGGCTGTGGCCTCATGACTCGGGAACTGTGCCTTTTTTGTTTTCCTTTCTCCATTCTTTGCTCACCATCTCTTGGGCCGAGCCGAGATCAATCAGTCGGCTTTGGACTTCTCCTTCGAACAATTCTTTGCATAACCAGACCATCCCAATCATCCGAGGGAAATTCCGTGGCCTTAGCTTTTGGCTTTGTCGGTTCGAATTCGGGTTTCGGCTCTTCTGGGCGGTAGGAATAGTGGTTGTGAGCTTCTTGCTGTTCCACCGGGTCGTGCACGCCTCGAAGGTATACTCACTCTTCATGGCGGTGGTAGCCCTGTGTATCTTGGGTAGGTCCAGGAACATTCTACGGACCGGGTTAGCCTTGGTTCCTCGAACTTGTTGAGGCTATCCTGTAGCTTTAGCCATCTGCCGTAGGAGTGGGCTGTGATGTTTCTGGTTGTGTGGGACCCTTACAAAGTAGTCGGCAAATTAGGACTCGAAGGGGAGAGATTTAGGTCAGCTTGTTTACCTGTGACCTTTCTCGTGTGCAGCCTTTCCAAAACTTTTTCCCTCAAGTCATGCCCACCTGGGAGGCCTCATATCGTGCCGAGCCGTGGTGATGATATTCCCGTCCTTTCACCTCCGATGAGTTTGTATGAGTTCCCTTTGTTGGGTGCTTCCTGCAGGCGCGAGGCCAGGTAGATAGCTCATTTTTCTCATCATTTTCAAGACCGGTGGGATTTTATCCCGAGCGACCCGTCGGATCTATGTTGCACACTTCTGGGCCTTGGGAGGCTCAATCGGAAGCCCGTTAGCATGAGAGCCTTCCTCGTCTATCTGTTTGAGTTTCAGAGATAGAGTATTGCCGCCCGTATCTGTGCCCTCTAAAGTGACTAAATCTCCGTAAATGGTCGTTACGAGATCCCCATTCGAGACCTAATTTCCACTAATCAAGAGAGGTTTGGAGGCTTCGTAGGCAGAAATGACCCCTTTCGACTTCCGGTGCAACTAAGGTCTTCCACAGGGCATCAGAAAGTAATCGCCGGATGTCGATAACCCGGGAATTCCACTGTGTATCCAATTTCTCGTCCAAACCAAAGAGGCTCTAAAGTAAAGAACTAGCACCCGAGGATCCTGCTTCTGGGATGTTGAGTCGTAAGCTTTGATCGTAATGAGAGTAAGAAGGCTTGAAACAAAGCCTCAGCCTCAGAAGCCTTGATAATAAACAAGCAAGCTCATGATCTTTGCCTAAGAATGTTCCATTCCGGACCCATTATCAACCAGGACCCGAGGAGAGGCGTCGTTTCTATCTGGGCCGATCGCGGATGAAGAGAGGCTCATTATGATCAACCCCAAATTGAGGGAGGTCGAGATCCGTGGAAAGTGATTATGTTCTCGTAGTGGATGTTTCCAATCAGCCGCTCTACCACATCATCGGGAGTAGCATCAATAGGCACGAGAGTGCGAGCCAAGCTTCAAACTTCACTTATGGGGATAAGACCGAAGTGCAGTAGAGACCGCAGGGAAATGTTGGGCCTGTGCTTTCGCTTAAGAAGCCCAGGTCGCGAGGCTGCACCTGGGTCCTCTTTTCGGGATCTGGAATTTCAAATGTCTTCCAAGCATAGTGGATTCGGCGTTCTTCTTTCTGGGTAAGCTTGATCATCGCGCCTTCTTTATCTCGGCCTTGGGATTTCCTTGGAAAATCTCTGCCACGAGGACGCGGGTCACCGCAGTTAACTTCCTGCGTGATCGTCTCTTGACTGGATTTCTTCAAGCATCGTATTGCTTAAGAGTCAACGGCAGAGCTCACTTTTTGGCTATTGGCCACCGGGTTACGACGAAGATCTCCAGCGACATGATGGTAGGGCCGATCTTACCGGCTCCTTCCCCGGAGCGGCCCTTATAACCTTGCTTCCCAAGTCAAGTCACGCTTTTGGGTTTGGGGTTTGTGTTGTTGCCCCTTGGATGTGGCCAACGTGTTAGCTGTGTGGCGTCCTCCGATTCACTCTCATGGCCGGCCTTTACCTCATTGTTATCATGCTAACAAGAGTCGCTATTGCCTGGACTCTGGCTGCTTTTCGATTTCATCCCTTGACGACCTACGTATTATTATGGCTACGCCTCCATTTCATCGTATATCCTTTTTCTTTCAATCTTGCAAGTAGGGCAGCCACAAGTGAAGGATAGGCAACGTTCCTCTTCGGCGTTCATGGATGCAAGCGGCTGTAATGATAGATCCGGTGTCCAAATAAGGAGCACCCGAGGTCCATTGTCGAGCACTTGGAAAGAATTAGGAAGGCGTCATGTGGATTCACAGTAATTATGAACGGTGCCACCTGGGAGACGTTCGTATCAATAACCGCTTTTCGGTGACGTTGCGGGCACTGCCGCGCTCTCGAGCGGCCCGGCCCTACTGTGACCCTCTTACGGTATGTTATGCCATCCGCCTCCCTGAAAGAAGAAAGAAGAAAGATCCGATGACGCTTTTACGAATTCTTCATCTTCAAAGTGGCCGAAACCCTTCATTCTTGACCAAAGGTGCTTCAATAAACCCTTTCGTTTTATTTAGGTACCAGGTTTTTATAAGGAACGCCAGGTTGTGGTTCTAGGAGTTTCGGATATGTGTAACGGATGCCGGGCGCCAAGGCTTTGTCAGTTCCTCACCATCCCTCTGGAGGTATCCGGGGCATCGTGCCTTCCACAAATGCATCTTACAAGTGACACCTCGCAGTAAAGAGTCCTGTCTCCAAAATTTGGCACTGACCCGCAATTATCCGGTCCTGGCCCTTCTCTGGCGGTCGTCACTGGCCGACAACCAACAGCCATCAGGCCCGGGCCTGCATCCCACGGCTCATTTCTCGGCATGATTGCTCCAGAGATCTGTTTCCGGATCAGGGGGCCTCAGTTGGACTCTTCACTTCTCGTCATCATCAATCATCATCATTTATCGGAATCTTCTTCCCATTACTACCGGGATTTCCGGCCGAGACGGGAACGCTGATCAAACCCGTTGGGGAATATGGCGTGCGTAACCGCTTAAAATTGTCATATGTTCCCATTCTCAGGAAGTGGTAATTGTGACTCGCCTTCTCCTCCCAAAATTGCGGGGGAAGAGGTAGAGGAGGTGGCACGTATTAGCTGACATACACTCCAGTGTGATATAGAGAGGAATCCTCCCTCTTCCGATTCTTCACTGTTCTCGGGATCATATTCGGGCTCTCCCAAAGCCAATTTGCATAAAGTGCTGTACTAGGGCTCCGTGATGCTCTTCGGCCTCTTTGTTGATAAGCCCCAAGTCATGGCGCGCCCACGGAAAGCTTTCTTTGTTTCGATTCTTCTCGATTGTCTCTAACCATCTTAACGTGGTAAATGGTCCTCTCATATTTTGAACCAGAATAAATTTCTGCTTCTGGGCGGTATCGGCCTTCCTTCATCCGCTCAGAAATAGCGGGCATCGATATTCTCGTGCAAGGAGTCTCTCCGACATGAGACCAAGATGGGTTAATTGCCCAATATCGCCTGCGCGAAGGAGGTAATCCAATTCCGGTGGATCCTCGACGCAGGTTGGCCACGGGTATTGGGGGACCTTCATCGGCATCTTCACGGGTCCACAATGCGAAGATTCTCCGCATTCAATCATATTCACCTAATTATGGTTCCTCGTGCGGAGGATTTTTGATCGTATGTTAGGTCCGCTTCTGGGGCCTTCCAACTTTCCTTGCTCTATTAGCCCCCGGATTGCCTTTTTCGTAGTGAAGCAAATTTGTGCCAGAATCGGATGTCAAACCGTGGAGTTTGATGAAAAGCACAATACTTTGTAGTATCGCACTCGGAGCATTCGGATTTCAGGCTGGAAATTCTCCAGAGGCCGCAGCCAAAGAAGGCCTTAACTTTCACCGAATTCCCCTAAAGATGTCATTCGTGGGGGCATTCCAAAGTTTTCGAGATTTATGACCCGCGGTCCGGCCTCACTTGGGCCGGGCTTCGGGAGGCAAAGGAGTCGTGTTATTACATCTCCTCGTCCCGCATAAGCTTATTAATCATCTCTTTGCCTTTAGCAGGCACTTGAAGCAGTGGTGGCGGTGTTTGCGTGAGGGGCCCGATATATTCCCTCCGTAGGCCCAGTGTGCAAGCACTCAGGCCAGCTGATTGTCATTGACAGAGCCTTTTTCAAACTTAGTCAGCTGAGGAGTTAACCGTGGCCCGTAAGTCTCGAGGTGTATGTGGAAGCTAGACCGAGGGAGGCTGCTCGATCCTTGATTTCAAGCATGACCGTCGAAATGTCCAGCTTGTTCCTCTTCTAAGGAGGGGATGCAAGCCATTTACCGACCGAGTTTCGAGGATTCCACCGGGCTTGTAGAAGTCCCCAGAAGCATTTCTCATCAGACGCCGCACCGCATTTATTGCTGTTTGGCAAGTCAAACCCTATTTATTGTTTCCCATTCCAAGTTGGGCCTTATATTTTTACGAAGGCGCATTGGTAATCTCGGGGTCCCAGTGCTTAGCACTCGCTTCGTGTTTCAAACGGAAGAACCACTTTAAGGCACTTGGACTTCAAGGATAGACTGAATAGTCGATAGCAATCACGGGTTAATTGTACATCCTTTGGCTTTCATTGCTGTGGCATATGTGTCCCGAAATGGGTTTTCGACACGCGGTCCCATCAAAGAGATCCGAGATTAAGGCATCACGAATTTGTGAGGGCAAGAGAAGGAACAATGGAGTCCGGTGCAGTAGGCCCGGAAGGCGTAACTTCTTGGCAATGTCAGGCTTCACTGCGATCTGCGCTTTCATTTCACTTGTGTTGTTCCACGAACCAAAGCGATGAGGGTCTTGTGGCGGAACAGTGGCATTCAAGACTAGTGGCCGAGCTAGAGAGAGGAGCTACCACTCGGAGGCGCATCGGTGGAGGGAGGCCGGCTTCGATCCGGGGGCGTAGGTGAAAACCTCGTCCCGGGCCGAGTTACTCTGGGAGCATGAAAGTAGGAGCCTGAAAGCAAAAGGATAGAACCTTGCGGCTCATTCAGTTGATTTTCAACCTGGCAAAGTAGGTGGGGGCAGCTCCCCGATGTGGCTTCGGATAACTTGGATTTTAGGAGTGGGGCCCGTGAAGTGAGGCTTCGAAAGCCATGGTCTGAGTGTGTCATTGTCCCGACACAATTGCATGGTCTGTCATGTGGTGAAGGTGCGAATCTTGTGGTACCCCGGGGTATCATGCGGTCCCCGGGTGATTCTGATGACACCGGATGGAGGCTTGGTAACCCGTAGAAGTCTCGAGTGAGCAGAATGGATTTGTGTGAGGAGCTTGGTCGAACTGAAGTGCGTTACGAGGAGAGAGCTCCCGACCGGCCGGGCCCGTAACCAAGTTGTGGGCGGCATTCCAAAAAGCTATGGTGTTCAGGTTGTCGCGAGGGTCCTGGATTGGATCTAAGTTCCGAATCGAGGCGGCTGATCCCGATTAGCCAGGGCATTCCGAGATCTAGCCCCAAACACGTAGAAGACATTAAATCTTGATTTTTCCCCACTGATTTGGCCCGTTGTGCTACGTGAAATTTGGCCGCATGGATCACTGGTGGTCCTGTGGATTTGGGATGGCTGACCGAATTCGAAAAATCGGAGAGCCTGGTTCACTGTAGTGGCACCATAGGAGGTGGCGTGGCGGCATCCACGGTGTAGTCCCGGGCCGTGGCGAGTGGAGAGTTGGGCCGCATCCTCGTGCTCTTCCAACTCGCGGTGCCAAGGTGCCATCCGGATTGAGGTGCAGCGGCCTGACCAAGTGACTCTTAATAGCCTCCATAAGGTCAAGCATTTGGCCAAATGCTTCTGTCGTAACCTCATATCTCTGTTTCCGCTAACCGATTCCCATCAAGCAGCCTGTTCCCGAGGATCAGGAGGCGGAGTGAGCGTTATCCCCACGTCATTACCTTGGGTGATCCCAGGCCGATGTGCATATTCGAAACCCGTAGCTCGGAACAAAACGGGGTGAAGGCGACGATGCGCTTGACTCCTTCCCAACCGCCCAGTCAAACGGTGACCCGGTGCCCGAAACCAAAGCTTTGTGCGGAGGCATGCGGAAGAGGTATAACATAAAGGTTCGGGACATGTCTGGGAATGGAAGCCGAGGTAGG
This sequence comes from Adenophora triphylla var. japonica, assembly GCA_022495995.1. Classification (NCBI taxonomy): domain Eukaryota; kingdom Viridiplantae; phylum Streptophyta; class Magnoliopsida; order Asterales; family Campanulaceae; genus Adenophora; species Adenophora triphylla. Next base: position 3,170 of record JAFEMH010001157.1, on the reverse strand, counting down.
TACAGTTTGGGCTTTAGGCTCATGCAACATGCGATTATTTGTTCACGTTTACTTAAAACATGTTTTATTAACCTAATCGGTTGGAAAAGATTGCTCTTCTTTTCGCAAACTACTCGATTCCCGGATTCAGTGGGCCTGTCACTACGTCTTCATAAGCCACCTCGTATTCACGCTGCATTTCGACCTCCCCGGGGTGGGACACGGCCCGGGCGAGGTCCTATAGGCAGCAAATGTCCCACCGAAGCCAAAGAAAACGATCCTAAAAGTCGCGGGTAATCGAGGTCTTAACGAGCATTCGATGTAAATTACTGGGACAAGGTCGACGTCGAAAAGTCAATATCATGTCCGAGGAGCTCAGAAACGAAAAGTCGGCATGATTTGACCGATAAATGTCCACGATTGATCTTGACTTGTCGTCGGTTAAGCCGTAATTAGGGTAATGAAGGAATAATCATTAATCCTTGATGACTCGGTGTATATCGATATTTGAAAGTCGGCCAGTATAATTTGTGCAACGGTCAGGCAGGGAAGTCAAGGCGCCGGATCAATATTCCTTGATCAAGAGTCTCATGCGGAAAACCGGCGAGTAACTTCGACCGATGCGGTCCCCCGAAAGATATTGAGTCGGTAGATGCCGAAACAAAGGCTTCGAAAGGAAAGGTCTATACACGGACAGTGCGCATGACCGGTAATTTCAGGACTTAAAAACCAGCAGGGTCTCTGGACAAAGTGTGTCACTGGAACAAGTGCATTTGTGTCGACACGAGGCTCCATGGGATGTTTGGGGTAGTCCTGCATGCTCATCCGAGAGGCTGTAATAAGACCAAACGGATCGCTTTGACTGGGCGATTTCCCGGAGTTAAGGACGTAGTGTGCGGTGTACCTGGTCACGTGCGCGTAGTGTGCAAGCAACTATATTCTTTTCCGATTAAAATAGAGATTTTTGTAAGGGTCTTAAAAATATGATTGCATGATTTATTTATTTTGAGAAATTTTCTTCTTTTTTTTTGAAAATTTAATGGGCTCATAAGCACTTACAGCACGAAAATTCCGACAGGTTAGGGACATTATTACGTGACAAATCAAAATTTTGACTTTCTCCGAGGCGGCCAAAACTTTGACATGAAAATCAGGCAAAAAATCAACACGCACACACAAAAATGATTTTCATAAGGACGGATCTTAAGTTTCTTGACCCTCAAAAGCTTTTTTTTTTTTTAAAACGAGTGATACCTAAGTACGTGGGGATTGTTAGACCACAATTTATCCCCGACTCGTGTTAGGAGGCGATAGCGGAGAAATTTAGTGGTTTCCACCAATATACCAAATACCATTTTTTTTTAAAAAAAAGCTTAATCCCCGGCGGAGCAAATGAGTCGCCACCGTGATGATGTGTGAATGTATCGAAAATTTTCCCATTTTTTATTTGAAAAATCAAATCTTAAGAACGGAGTCGCCACGCCATTTTTTAATTTTGAGGGCCAAAACTTTGAAAAAGCCCGAGATCAGAGATTTAGGTTCGGAGTGTCATGTTACACGCCGGGAAGGACGTTAGTGTGCACACAGGAATGCCTCGTAGAAAGCGAGTCTTCCAAGCTGAAAATCATTTGTGTGTGTGTGTGTGTGTGTCTTTTGGCCAAAAAATGCTTTTGAAACTCTAGAAAAGTAAAATAGGGATATCTTTTCAAGACTTTAAACTCCAGTCCCACGATTTTTTGGGGATTTTTGGATTCTTGAGATTTGGTACTCAAAAGACCTTTTGAAGTTGAGAGCCATTTCTGCCAGAATGAAAAAGGCAGTGGACCTTTGATTTTGAAATGTATTCAAGGGTCTTAAAACTTCATAATCTGGATAAAATCAGAGAATGAAAGTTATTCTAGACACCTTAAATAAGAGTTTGTGCAGAAGGAATTTTTCTATTTTGGAGAAGATTTGAGGGGTCAAAACCTTCTAGAAACCTCACAGAATATGAGATCTGGATTCCCAGAAGCTGATGAACTAGCCTCTGAAAGAAGGAATTTGAAAAGAGGAGTTTTACTTTACCCAAAAATAAAGTAAAAATATGTATGGAAATCTCTGGATGTTGGCTACAAAAAGTGTTTTGTAGTCAACACCAAATTCTAAGATTCATCTGTGTCCAAAAATTAAGAGCATGAATGGACTAGAGGTCTGGGAAAATTGCTACTGGATAGCAACTTCTCAAGAAAGAAATATGATGATTTTAAGGGGTTTTTGCATCCATGCTTGTCCCCATTTCCCTAGGTTTTGGTTGAAGTGATCACTAGACATTTTAGTGGTGAATCAACTATACCAAAACCATCCTTGGGGTACATTAGGACTAAGCATTTCATTTGCTTGCAGGAAGGGGATTTTTATCCTTTGAAAATGAGATTTTAATGCTTGAAAATGTTTTTAGGGTTTTGAAAATGAGTTTTCTTTGCAAGAAAGTAATGAGAACTTGAAAATAATTTTTGATCTTTGTAGAAGATCATCCATGGAAGATGGTCTTTCCATGGTGATCTTCTTAAGATCTAAAGCTTAAGAAGATGAAGGAACTACATTTTGTAGTTTGAAGATGCATCGCATGGATGATGATTTAGGGTTAGTGAGAAGAGAGGGTTTACCAATCTTCCTTGTGTTCTTGAGTGTTTGGCTCAGGATGTGTATGAGTGTTTAGGGGCTTTAATATGAGAGTGAGTGGGATGAGTATGAATTGAGAAAGATTGGAGAGAAAATGGTGACAATTCAAGTGAATTCTCACTATTTTCTCTACATATTTCGCCAGAGGTTCTTGCAAAAATGTGTTGTGGCTTCCTTATTTTTGTGACCTGGAGGTGGCTCAGATTTATAGCCTACCGAAGAATTACAAACCCATCCGCTGTGACCAGCCAGATCCTCGCAATGCAGACGTGTTCATTTGTAAAACATGCAAATGTGCTTTGGACAAGATAATAATCTTTTTTGAAATTTCAAAATTGAACGGCCCAGTTCAATTGTTTCCAAACCCATTTCTATTTATGGTTTTCTTCTTTTCGTTTTTGAAGCTTTTTGAGATTCTTTTTGAGGTTTAACCTTAATAACAATGCCCATTTTACCCTCGACTTTGTTAGAAAAGGTTAGGATTGTTAGGAATTGTTAGAAATGTTATAACTTTATTTGATTAATTTTCT